>CM042688.1:232257402-232457402 GCA_023614405.1 Avena insularis | reverse complement strand
TATGTGAAAAGAACATCATGAAATGACTCAGGTTGTTGTTAGTAAAAAGAACACACATGCAATGACACTGGTGGATCCATAGGTGGTATGTGAAAAGAACACACATGCAATGACTCTGATTGTTGTTAGTAAAAAGAACACACATGCAATGACACTGGTGGATCCATGTGTGGTCTCTGAAGAGAACACACATGCAATGAGTCCGTTGTAGTTAGTAAAAGAGCACAAAGCAATGACATTGGTGGATCCATAGGTGGATTGACAAGAACACACATGCAATGACATGATGGATCCATGTGTGGTCTCTGAAGAGAACACACATGCAATGACTCCAGTTGTTGTTAGTAAAGAGAACACCCATGCAATGACACTGGTGTATCCATATGTGGTATGTGAAAAGAGCAGTCATGAAATGACTCTAGTTGTTGTTAGTAAAAAGAACACACATGCAATGACACTGCTGGATCCATATGTGGTATGTGAAAAGAACACACATGCAATGACTCTGGTTGTTGTTAGTAACAAGAACACACATGCAATGACACCAGTAGATCCATGTGTGGTCTCTGAAGAGAACACACATGAAATGACTCTGGTTGTTGTTAGTAAAAAACCACACATGCAATGACACTGGTGGATCCATAGGTGGATTCTTAAAAGAGCACACATTCAATGACCTGGTGGATCCATGTGTGGTCTCAAAATAGAACACACATGCAATGACCACAGTTGTTCTTAGTAAAAAAGCACACATGCAATGACACTAATGGATCCATATGTGGTATGTGAAAAGAACACACATTTCAATGACTTTGTTTGTTGTTAGTAAAAAGAACACACATGCAATGACACTGGTGGATCCATAGGTGGATTGTGACAAGAACACACATGCAATGACTGGTGGATCCATATGTGGTATGTGAAAAGAACACATATCCAATGACTCTGGTTGTTGTTAGTAAAAATAACACACATGCAATGACACTGGTGGATCCATGTTTGGTCTCTGAAGAGAACACACATTTCAATGACACTGATGGATCCATGTGTGGTCTCTGAAAAGAATAGTCATGAAATGACTCCAGTTATTAGTAAAAGAACACACATGCAATGACACTGGTGGATCCATAGGTGGTATGTGAAAAGAGCACACATGAAATGACTGGTTGTTGTTAGTAAAAAGACACATGCAATGACATCAGGATCCATGTGGTCTCTAAAGAGAACACACATGCAATGACTCTGGTTGTTGTTAGTAAAAAGATCACACATGCAATGAATCTTGCGTATACATAGGTTGATTGTGAAAAGAACACACATGCAATGACACTGGTGGATCCATGTGTTATGTGAAAAGAACACACATGCAATGACCCCAGTTGTTGTTAGTAAAAAAGCACCCATGCAATGACACTAGTGAATCTATATGTGGTATGTGAAAAGAACACACATTTCAATGACTCTGGTTGTTGTTAGTAAAAAGAACACACATGCAATGACACTGGTGGATCCATAGGTGGTCTTTGAAGAGAACACACATGCAATGACCCCAGTTGTTGTTATTAAAAAAGCACACATGAAATGACACTGGTGGATCCATATGTGGTATGTGAAAAGAACACACATTTCAATGACTCTGGTTGTTGTTAGTAAAAAGAACACACATGCAATGACACTGGTGGATCCATAGGTGGATTGTGAAAAGAGCACACATGCAATGACACTGGTGGATCCATGTGTGGTATGAGAAAAGAACACACATGCAATGACTCCAGTTGTTATTAGTAAAAAGAACACACATGCAATGACATTGATGGATCCATGTGTGGTCTCTGAAGAGAGCACACATTTCAATGACACTGGTGTATCCATATGTGGTATGTGAAAAGAACAGTCATGAAATGACTCTAGTTGTTAGTAAAAAGAACACACACTTCAATGACTCTAGTTGTTGTTAGTAAAAAGAACACACATGCAATGACACTGGTGGATCCATAGGTGGATTGTGAAAAGAGCACACATGCAATGACACTGGTGGATCCATGTGGTATGAGAAAAGAACACATATGCAATTACTCTAGTTGTTGTTAGTAAAAAGAACACACATGCAATGACATTGGTGGATCCATGTGTGGTCTCTGAAGAGAACACATATTTCAATGACACTGGTGGATCCATATGTGGTATGTGAAAAGAACACACATGCAATGACTCCAGTTGTTGTTAGTAAAAAGAACACATGCAATGACTGGTGGATCCATAGGTGGTATGTGAAAAGAACACACATGCAATGACTCTGGTTGTTGTTACTAAAAGAACACACATGCAATGACATGGTGGATCCATGTGTGGTCTCTGAAGAACACACATGCAATGACTCGGTTGTTGTTAGTAAAAGAGCACACATGCAATGAGACTGGTGGATCCTTAGGTGGATTGTAAAAGAACGCATGTAATGACATCAGGTGGATCCATGTGGTCTCTAAAGAGAACACACATGCAATGGCCCCAGTTGTTGTTAGTAAAAGAGCACACATGCAATGACACTGGTGATCCATATGTGGTATGTGAAAAGAACAGTCATGAAATGACTCTAGTTGTTAGTAAAAAGAACACACAGGCAATGACACTGGTTGTTGTTAGTAAAAAGAAACACATGCAATGACACTGGTAGAGCCATAGGTGGATTGTGAAAAGAGCACACATGCAATGACATCAGGTGGATCCATGTGGTCTCTAAAGAGAACACACATGCAATGACCACAGTTTTTCTTAGTAAAAAAAGCACACATGCAATGACACTGGTGGATCCATATGTGGTATGTGAAAATAACACACATTTCAATGACTCTGTTTGTTGCTAGTAAAATGAACACACATGCAATGACACTAGTGGATCCATAGGTGGATTGTGAAAAGAGCACACATGCGATGACACTGGTGGATCCATGTGTGGTATGCGAAAAGAACACATATGCAATGACTCTGGTTGTTGTTAGTAAAAAGAACACACATGCAATGACACTGGTGGATCCATGTGTGGTCTCTGAAGAGAACACACATTTCAATGACACTGATGCATCCTTGTGTGGTCTTTGAAAAGAACAGTCTAGAAATGACTTCAGTTGTTGTTAGTAAAAAGAACACACATGCAATGACACTGGTGGATCCATAGGTGGTATGTGAAAAGAGCACACATGAAATGACTCTGGTTGTTGTTAGTAAAAAGGACACACATGCAATGACACTGGTGGATCCATGTGTGGTCTCTGAAGAGAACACACATGTAATGACTCTGGTTGTTGTTAGTAAAAAGAGCACACATGCAATGACACTGGTGGATCCATAGGTGGATTGTGAAAAGAACACAAATGCAATGACACTGGTGGATCCATGTGTGGTCTCTGAAGAGAACACACATGCAATGACCCCAGTTGTTTGTAGTAAAAAAAGGACACATGCAATGACACTGGTGGATCCATATGTGGTATGTGAAAAGAACAGTCATGAAATGACTCCAGTTGTTAGTAAAAAGAAAACACAGGAAATGACAATAGTTTTTGTTAGAAAAAAGAACACAGAGGTAATGACACTAGTGGAGCCATAGGTGGATTGTGAATAGAGCACACATACAATGACAGTGGATCCATGTGTGGTATGTGAAAAGAACACACATGCAATGACTCCAGTTGTTGTTACTAAAAATAACACACATGCAATGACACTGGTGGATCCATGTGTGGTCTCTGAAGAGAACACACATGCAATGACCCCAGTTGTTGTTAGTAAAAAAAGCACACATGCAATGACACAGGTGGATCCAGATGTGGTGTGTGAAAAGAACACCATTTCAATGACACTGGTGGTCCATATGTGTTATGTGAAAAGAACAGTCATGAAATGACTCAAGTTGTTGTTAGTAAAAAAAACATGCAATGACACTGGTGGATCCATCGGTGGTATGTGAAAAGACCACATGAAATGACTCGTTGTTGTTAGTAAAAGAAAACACATGCAATGACATCAGGATCCATGTGTGGTCTCTGAAGAGAACACACATGCAATGACTCTAGTTGTTGTTAGTAAAAAGAGCACACATGCAATGACACTAGTGGATCCATAGGTGGATTGTGAAAAGAACACACATGCAATGACACTGGTGGATCCATGTGTGGTCTCTGAAGAGAACACACATGCAATGACTCCAGTTGTTGTTAGTAAAAAGAACACACATGCACTGACACTGGTGGATCCATATGAGTTATGTGAAAAGAACATTCATGAAATGACTCCAGTTATTGTTAGTAAAACGAATACACATGCAATGACACTGGTGGATCCATACGTGGTATGTGAAAAGAACACACATGCAATGACTCTGGTTGTTTTAGTAAAAGAACACACATGCAATGACACTAGTGGATCCATGTGTGGTCTCTGAAGAGAACACACATGCAATGACTCTGGTTGTTGTTAGTAAAAAGAGCACACATGCAATGACACTGGTGGATCCATAGGTGGATTGCAAAAAGAGCACACATGCAATGACACTGGTGGATCCATGTGTGGTCTCTAAAGAGAACACACATGCAATGACCCCCGGTATTGTTAGTAAAAAAGCACACATGCAATGACACTGTGGATCCATATGTGGTGTGAAAAGAACACACATTTCAATGACTGCTTGCTGCTAGTAAAAAGAACACACATGCAATGACACTGGTGGATCCATAGGTGGATTGTGAAAAGAGCACACATGCAATGACACTGGTGGATCCACGTGTGGTATGTGAGAAGAACACATATGCAATGACTCTGGTTGTTGTTAGTAAAAAGAACACACATGCAATGACACTGGTGGATCCATGTGTGGTCTCTCAAGAGAACACACATTTCAATGACACTGATGGATCCTTGTGTGGTCTCTAAAAAGAACAATCATGAAATGACTTCAGTTGTTGTTAGTAAAAAGAACACACCTGCAATAACACTGGTGGATCCATAGGTGGTATGTGAAAAGAGCACACGTGAAATGACTCTGGTTGCTGTTAGTAAAAGGACACACATGCAATGGCACTGGTGGATCCATGTGTGGTCTCTAAAGAGAACACACATGCAATGACTCTGGTTGTTGTTAGTAAAAAGAGCACACATGCAATGACACTGGTTGATCCATAGGTGGATTGTGAAAAGAACACACATGCAATGACACTGGTGGATCCTTGTGTGGTCTCTGAAGAGAACACACATGCAATGACCCTAGTTATTGTTAGTAAAAAAAGGACACATGCAATGACACTGGTGGATCCATATGGTATGTGAAAAGAACAACATGAAATGACTCCGCTTTAGTAAAAAAGAAAACACAGGAAATGACAATAGTTTTTGTTAGAAAAAGAACACAGAGGTAATGACACTAGTGGAGCCATAGGTGGATTGTGAATAGAGCACACATACAATGACACTGGTGGATCCATGTGTGGTATGTGAAAAGAACACACATGCAATGACTCCAGTTGTTGTTAGTAAAAATAACACACATGCAATGACACTGGTGGATCCATGTGTGGTCCCTAAAGAGAACACACATGCAATGACCCCAGTTGTTGTTAGTAAAATAGCACACATGCAATGACTCTGGTGGATCCATGTGGTGTGTGAAAAGAACACCATTTCAATGACACTGTGGTCCATATGTGTTATGTGAAAGAACAACATGAAATGACTCAAGTTGTTGTTAGTAAAAAAAACACATGCAATGACACTGGTGGATCCATCGGTGGTATGTGAAAAGACCACACATGAAATGACTCTGGTTGTTGTTAGTAAAAAGAACACACATGCAATGACATCAGGTGGATCCATGTGGTCTCTGAATAGAACACACATGCAATGACTCTGGTTGTTGTTAGTAAAAAGAGCACACATGCAATGACACTAGTGGATCCATAGGTGGATTGTGAAAATAACACACATGCAATGACACTGGTGGATCCATGTGTGGTCTCTGAAGAGAACACACATTTCAATGACACTGGTGGATCCAGATGTGGTATGTGAAAAGAACATTCATGAAATGACTCCAGTTGTTGTTAGTAAAACGAATACACATGCAATGACACTGGTGGATCCATAAGTGGTATGTGAAAAGAACACACATGCAATGACTCTAGTTGTTGTTAGTAAAAAGAACACACATGCAAAATGACAGTGGTGGATCCATGTGTGGTCTCTAAAGAGAACACACATGCAATTACTCTGGTTGTCGTTAGTAAAAAGAACACACATTTCAATGACTCTGGTTGTTGTTAGTAAAAAGAGCACACATGCGATGACACTGGTGGATCCATAGGTGGATTGTGAAAAGAACACACATGCAATGACACTGGTGGATCCATGTGTTGTCTCTGAAGAGAACACACATTCAATGACCCCAGTTGTTGTTAGTAAAAAAGCACACATGCAATGACATTGGTGGATCCATATGTGGTATGTGAAAAGAACACATTTCAATGACTCTGGTTGTTGTTAGTAAAAAGAACACACAGGCAATGACACTAGTGGATCCATGTGTGGTCTCTAAAGAGAACACACATGCAATGACCCCAGTTGTTGTTAGTAAAAAAAGCACATATGCAATGACACTGGTGGATCCATATGTGGTATGTGAAAAGAACACACATTTCAATGACTTTGGTTGTTAGTAAAAATAACACACATGCAATGACACTGGTGGATCCATAGGTGGATTGTGAAAAGAGCACACATGCAATGACACTTGTGGATCCATGTGTGGTATGAGAAAACAACACACATGCAATGACTCCAGTTGTTAGTAAAAACAACACACATGCAATGACATTGGTGGATCCATGTGTGGTCTCTGAAGAGAACACACATTTCATTGACACTGGTGTTAGTAAAAATAACACACATGCAATGACACTTGTGGATCCATAGGTGGTATGTGAAAAGAACACACATGCAATGACTCTGGTTTTGTTAGTAAAAAGAACACACATGCAATGACACTGGTGGATCCATGTGTGGTCTCTCAAGAGAACACACATGCAATGACTCTGGTTGTTGTTAGTAAAAATAGCACACATACAATGATACTGCTGGATCCATAGGTGGATTGTGAAAAGAACACACATGTAATGACACTAGTGGATCCATGTGTGGTCTCTGAAGAGAACACACATGCAATGACCCAGTTGTTGTTAGTAAAAAAAGAACACACATTTCAATGACACTGGTGGATCCATATGTGGTATGTGAAAAGAACACACATTTCAATGACTCTGTTTGCTGCTAGTAAAAAGAACACACATGCAATGACACTGGTGGATCCATAGGTGGATTGTGAAAAGAGCACACATGCAATGACACTGGTGGATCCACGTGTGGTATGTGAGAAGAACACATATGCAATGACTCTGGTTGTTGTTAGTAAAAAGAACACACATGCAATGACACTGGTGGATCCATGTGTGGTCTCTCAAGAGAACACACATTTCAATGACACTGGTGTTAGTAAAAATAACACACATGCAATGACACACATGTAATGACACTAGTGGATCCATGTGTGGTCTCTGAAGAGAACACACATGCAATGACCCAGTTGTTGTTAGTAAAAAAAGAACACACATTTCAATGACACTGGTGGATCCATATGTGGTATGTGAAAAGAACACACATTTCAATGACTCTGTTTGCTGCTAGTAAAAAGAACACACATGCAATGACACTGGTGGATCCATAGGTGGATTGTGAAAAGAGCACGCATGCAATGACACTTGTGGATCCATGTGTGGTATGAGAAAACAACACACATGCAATGACTCCAGTTGTTAGTAAAAACAACACACATGCAATGACATTGGTGGATCCATGTGTGGTCTCTGAAGAGAACACACATTTCATTGACACTGTGTTAGTAAAATAACACACATGCAATGACACTTGTGGATCCATAGGTGGTATGTGAAAAGAACACACATGCAATGACTTTTTAAAAAGTAACACATGCAATGACATCAGGGATCCATGTGTGGTCTCTCAAGAGAACACACATTCAATGACTCTGTTTGCTGTTAGTAAAAATATCACACATCCAATGATACTGCTGGATCCATAGGTGGATTGTGAAAAGACCACACATGTAATGACACTAGTGGATCCATGTGTGGTCTCTGAGAGAACACACATGCAATGACCCAGCTTGTTGTTAGTAAAAAAGAACACACATTTCAATGACACTGGTGGATCCATATGTGGTATGTGAAAAGAACAGTCATGAAATGACTCCAGTTGTTGTTAGTAAAAAGAACACACATGCAATGACACTGGTGGATCCATGTGTGGTATGTGAAAAGAACACACATGCAATGACTCCAGTTGTTGTTAGTAAAAATAACACACATGCAATGACACTGGTGATCCATGTGTGGTCTCTAAAGAGAACACACATTTCAAGGACACCGTGGATCCATATGAGGTATGTGAAAGAACAACATGAAATGACTCCAGCTTGTTGTTAGTAAAAAGAACGCACATGCAATGACACTGTGGATCCATAAGTGGTATGTGAAAAGAACACATGCAATGACTATGGTTGTTGTTAGTAAAAACAACATGCAATGACACTGGTGGATCCATAGGTGGATTGTGAAAAGAGCACACATGCAATGACACTGGTGGATCCATGTGTGGTCTCTGAAGAGAACACACAACCAATGACCCCAGTTGTTGTTAGTAAAAAAATCACACATGCAATGACACTGGTGGATCCATATGTGGTATGTAAAAAGCACA
Organism: Avena insularis; assembly: GCA_023614405.1. Classification (NCBI taxonomy): domain Eukaryota; kingdom Viridiplantae; phylum Streptophyta; class Magnoliopsida; order Poales; family Poaceae; genus Avena; species Avena insularis. The sequence continues at coordinate 232,448,582 of CM042688.1, read as the reverse complement.
CACATTTCAATGACACTGGTGGATCCATATGTGTTATGTGAAAAGAACAGTCATGAAATGACTCCAGTTGTTGTTACTAAAAAGAACACACATGCAATGACACTGGTGGATCCATATGTGTTATGTGAAAAGAACACACATGCAATGACACTGGTGGATCCATGTGTGGTCTCTGAAGAGAACACACATGCAATGACTCTGGTTGTTGTTAGTAAAAAAAGCACACATGCAATGACACTAGTGGATCCATAGGTGGATTGTGAAAAGAGCACACATGCAATGACACTGGTGGATCCATGTGTGGTCTCTAAAGAGAAAACACATGCAATGACCCCAGTTGTTGTTAGTAAAAGAAGCACACACGCAATGACACTGGTGGATCCATATGTGGTATGTGAAAAGAACACACATTTCAATGACTCTGTTTGTTGTTAGTAAAAAGATAACACATGCAATGACACTGGTGGATCCATAGGTGGATTGTGAAAAGAGCACACATGCAATGACACTGGTGGATCCATGTGTGGTATGTGAAAAGAAAACATATGCAATGACTCTGGTTGTTGTTAGTAAAAAGAACACACATGCAATGACACTAGTGGATCCATGTGTGGTATCTGAAGAGAACACACATTTCAATGACACTGGTGGATCCATATGAGGTATGTGAAAAGAACATTCATGAAATGACTCCAGTTGTTGTTACTAAAAAGAACACAAATGCAATGATACTGGTGGATCCATAAGTGGTATGTGAAAAGAACACACATGCAATGACTCTGGTTGTTGTTAGTAAAAAGAACACACATGCAATGACACTGGTGGATCCATGTGTGGTCTCTAAAGAGAACACACATGCAATGACTCTGGTTGTTGTTAGTAAAAAGAACACACATTTCAATGACTATGGTTGTTGTTAGTAAAACGAACACACATGCAATGACACTGGTGGATCCATAGGTGGATTGTGAAAAGAGCACACATGCAATGACACTGGTGGATCCATGTGTGGTATGTGAAAAGAACACACATGCAATGACTCCAGTTTTTGTTAGTAAAAAGAACACACATGCAATGACACTGGTGGATCCATGTGTGGTCTCTGAAGAGAACACACATTTCAATGACACTGGTGGATCCATATGTGGTATGTGAAAAGAACAGTCATGAAATGACTCCAGTTGTTAGTAAAAAGAACACACAGGCAATGACACTGGTTGTTGTTAGTAAAAAAACACAGGCAATGACACTGGTGGAGCCATAGGTGCATTGTGAAAAGAGCACACATGCAATGACACTGCTGGATCCATGTGTGGTATGTGAAAAGAACACACATGCAATGACTCCAGTTGTTGTTAGTAAAAATAACACACATGCAATGACACTGGTGATCCATGTGTTGTCTCTGAAGAGAACACACATTTCAATGACACTGGTGGATCCATATGAGGTATGTGAAAAGAACAGTCATGAAATGACTCCAGTTGTTGTTAGTAAAAAGAACGCACATGTAATGACACTGGTGGATCCATAAGTGGTATGTGAAAAGAACACACATGCAATGACTATGGTTGTTGTTAGTAAAAAGAACACACATGCAATGACACTGGTGGATCCATAGGTGGATTGTGAAAAGAGCACACATGCAATGACACTGGTGGATCCATGTGTGGTCTCTGAAGAGAACACACAAGCAATGACCCCAGTTGTTGTTAGTAAAAAAATCACACATGCAATGACACTGGTGGATCCATATGTGGTATGTAAAAAGCACACACATTTCAATGACACTGGTGGATCCATATGTGTTATGTGAAAAGAACAGTCATGAAATGACTCATTATTGTTTCTAAAAAGAACACACATGCAATGACACTGGTGGATCCATAAGTGGTATGTGAAAAGAACACACATGCAATGACTATGGTTGTTGTTAGTAAAAACAACACACATGCAATGACACTGGTGGATCCATAGGTGGTATGTGAAAAGAGCACACATGAAATGACTCTGGTTGTTGTTATTAAAAAGAACACACATGCAATGACACTGGTGGATCCATGTGTGGTCTCTGAAGAGAACACACATGCAATGACTCTAGTTGTTGTTAGTAAAAAGAGAACACATTCAATGACACTCGTGGATCCATAGGTGGATTGTGAAAAGAACACATGTAATGACATCAGGATCCATGTGTGGTCTCAAGAGAACACACATGCAATGACTCCAGTTGTTGTTAGTAAAAAGAACATACATGCAATGACACTGGTGGATCCATATGTGGTATGTGAAAAGAACAGTCATAAAATGACTCCAGTTGTTGGTAGTAAAAAGAACACACATGCAATGAGACTGGTGGATCCATAGCTGGTATGTGAAAAGAACACACATGCAATGACTCTGGTTGTTGTTAGTAAAAAGAACACACATGCAATGACACTGGTGGATCCATGTGTGGTCTCTGAAGAGAACACACATACAATGACTCTAGTTGTTGTTAGTAAAAAAAGCACACATGCAATGACACTAGTGGATCCATAGGTGGATTGTGAAAAGAGCACACATGCAATGACACTGGTGGATCCATGTGTGGTCGCTAAAGAGAAAACACATGCAATGACCCCAGTTGTTGTTAGTTAAAGAAGCACACACACAATGACACTGGTGGATCCATATGTGGTATGTGAAAAGAACACACATTTCAATGACTCTGTTTGTTGTTAGTAAAAAGAACACACATGCAATGACACTGGTGGATCCATAGGTGGATTGTGAAAAGAGCACACATGCAATGACACTGGTGGATCCATGTGTGGTATGTGAAAAGAAAACATATGCAATGACTCTGGTTGTTGTTAGTAAAAAGAACACACATGCAATGACACTGGTGGATCCATGTGTGGTATCTGAAGAGAACACACATTTCAATGACACTGGTGGATCCATATGAGGTATGTGAAAAGAACATTCATGAAATGACTCCAGTTGTTGTTAGTAAAAAGAACACAAATGCAATGATACTGGTGGATCCAAAAGTGGTATGTGACAAGAACACACATGCAATGACTCTGGTTGTTGTTAGTAAAAAGAACACACATGCAATGACACTGGTGGATCCATGTGTGGTCTCTAAAGAGAACACACATGCAATGACTCTGGTTGTTGTTAGTAAAAAGAACACACATTTCAATGACTCTGGTTGTTGTTAGTAAAACGAACACACATGCGATGACACTGGTGGATCCATAGGTGGATTGTGAAAAGAGTACACATGCAATGACACTGGTGGATCCATGTGTGGTATGTGAAAAGAACACACATGAAATGACTCCAGTTGTTGTTAGTAAAAAGAACACACATGCAATGACACATGTGTGGTCTCTGAAGAGAACACACATTTCAATGACACTGGTGGATCCATATGTGGTATGTGAAAAGGACAGTCATGAAATGACTCCAGTTGATGTTAGTGAAAAGAACACACATGCAATGAAACTGGTGGATCCATAGGTGGTGTGTGAAAAGAATACACATGCAATGGCTCTGGTTGTTGTTAGTAAAAAGAACACACATGCAATGACATTGGTGGATCCATGTGTGGTCTCTGAAGAGAACACACATGCAATGACTCTGGATGTTGTTAGTAAAAAGATCACACATGCAATGACACTGGTGGATCCGTAGGTGGATTGTGAAAAGAACACACATGCAATGAAACTGGTGGATCCATGTGTGTTATCCGAAGAGAACACACATGCAATAACCCTAGTTGTTGTTAGTAAAAAAGCACACATGCAATGACACTGGTGGATCCATATGTGGTATGTGAAAAGAACACACATTTCAATGACTCTGGTTGTTGTTAGTAAAAAGAACACATAGGCAATGACACTGGTGGATCCATAGGTGGATTGGAAAAAGAGCACACATGCAATGACACTGGTGGATCCATGTGTGGTATGTGAAAAGAACACACATTTAATGACTCCAGTTGTTGTTAGTAAAAAGAACACACATGCAATGACACTGGTAGATCCATGTGTGGTCTCCGAAGGGAACACACATTTCAATGACACTGGTGGATCCATATGTGGTATGTGAAAAGAACAGTCATGAAATGACTCCAGTTGTTGTTAGTAAAAAGAACACACATGCAATAACACTGGTGGATCCATAGGTGGTATGTGAAAAGAACACACATGCAATGAATCTGGTTGTTGTTAGTAAAAAGAACACACATGCAATGACACTGGTGGATCCATGTGTGGTCTCTGAAGAGAACACACATGCAATGACTCTGGTTGTTGTTAGTAAAAAGAGCACACATGTAGTGACACTGGTGGATCCATGTGTGGTCTCTGAAAAGAACACACATGCAATGACACTGGTGGATCCATATGTGGTATGTGAAAAGAATAGTCATGACAAGACTCCAATTGTTGTTAGTAAAAAGAACACACATGCAATGACTCTGGTTGTTGGTAGTAAAAAGAGCACACATTTGAATGATACTGGTGGATCCATAGGCGGATTGTGACAAGAGATTTTCCCTCTCTCTCGGTCAGAAATCTCACAAAAGCCCAAACGTGTGGAGATCCCAAACATGTGCTCACTCTCGGTGCTATGCCCTGATTGGCTGACACAGATGTGAAGCGGATCGTCTCCACCAACCGTTGATCCCATGTGAACCAACGGGCAGGATAACTCCTCCCTTCTCCACTTTTTTATGCATGGTCAACCTGTGCCACCTCTCTATCCGTGCCACCGATACTTTACCTCCATAAACAAGTGAAAATCCATCTATCTAACTAAAATAAATGATCATATTTCAAAGAAGCCATCGTCTTCGTCTTCTGGTTCGTCCTCGTCTTCGTCAACGCCATGGTCCCTGCAATCGCTGCCGTTGGTGTCCTCCTCTGATGACTCGACACCTCCCCCTTCCTCGAATAAGCACGCTATCTCCTCGTCGGAGTCCTCCTCCTCCTCTTCGTAGTCCCACGGGTCCATGTCACTCTCCTCCGCTTCTGCCTCCAACTGATCGATAAACGCCTCCTCGTTGGCCGAGTTGGACTCGTCCAAATAGCTATCTCCTCTCTTCTTCCTGGTCTTCTTCTCGTTCCTCTTCTTGTCCGTACTCTCCGGTGCAACACGCGCCCCTGTCCTGGCTGCTGCATTGCGCTCGTCCGATGCTGCAAGTACCCCACGCTCCTCCTGCGTGACCGGTACTGTAACATCCCAATTTCAGCAACCCAGATTAGTTGTCCAGAATGCAAAAATCAGGGGGAACAAAAACTTTTTCCTGTGCTTTAGTGCAGTGCTTGCTTGTTTGTTTGCGCTTGTGCTTTATGTGTATCTTAGGATACTCCTTACCTCAACCTCAGTTGGCAAAAGTTATTTACCAAAACTATCTTGGCTTACTTTACATATTCTCAAACGTTCTGGCATTTCAAAACTTGAGCCAAGATGCCTATGTAACCAAAACTATTTTGGTAGCTTCTATTGACAAAACTATGGAGAGATATATAATACAATCTCCTTATGTTTTCAAGACAGAACACTCAACTAACCTTATCTCTAGTGCTCTCAAAAACTCTTTCCAAAAGCATTTGAATTCTACACTTGGTAGAGATACCAAGAACCCTCATCTTATTCAAAATTCAACCTCTTCAAAATGCCCCAACCCTACCTCAAGCTAAGCTTGATGGTAACCTCATTAGTGGTTATGCCTAGTATAAGATGAGTTGCCTTGATCTCCTGATTGATTTGTTTTCTTAGGAAGTAGAATGAGCTACCTTAGAATCTCATCCCTAGGATCAATATGTTTCCCAATCCTCAACCCCTATGCAAGAAAGCCAACCTTGCTATGATCCCTAGCAACTTAGTGATCACATAAAACCCTTAACCAGATCCATTCTGAGGATCTCCATTCTAGATGTTCCCAAGTCCTTGAAGACCAATATCAAAAATGGATATCTTCTACTCACTCTACACTTCCATATCACCCACTTGTTAAAGCTCTGATACCTTGCAACTCCTCCAAGAACATTCCCTCTCCTACTCTAGTCAAATTCCTCAAAACTGCCAAATTTGGCCAAGTCTAGAAATAGTTTCAGTATCACCTTTTTGAAAGCCTCCTCTTCTCAAACCATGTGCATTTTTGGAAATGCACTTGAACCATCTTGTTAACCATCCTAAGGACTACCAAGGCCCACATTTTCCTTTGGCTAGATCCTCCTCCAACCCACTTGTCCATGATGGTTTTGCAGACAAGAAAATAACATTTCCTGCAAAACTAGTCATCATGCCTACTTTGCTAGCAGCTCACACCCTCATGCAAACTTCTTTGGACCAACTATCTGCATGGTTGTGATCTATTCATTAATGTATTTCAGAACCTACTTCAATTGTCCCAAGTGGATCTCTGTGCGGATTAAACCCACATGGTATATTAGGCATCATGACCCATATTTCATGTCAGCCTTAATTTCAACAAAGTTTGCCATCACTTCTAGATCAGCCCAAATGCTATTACTTCAAACCCCTCCTGCCATATTCATCTATATGACTTGGTATACCTATCCATCTATCCCTTGCACCAAGGTGAGCTCTGAGCTCCAAGATGCAAGCATGTTTTGGTGGTATAAAAATAACACCGCCCTAGATCATCAACTCTTTGTTTTCCATCCTTTTTAACTTGGAATTTCATTCCACAAGGTTGCAAATGCTTGCTACACCTTGTCTATCCCATATACCTTGATCACCAATATGTATCAATATTTATCCCTAATTATTATGGTCCCAAAACTATTTAATTTCTCAAATAGTCAAAACCTCCAAAACTCCCTCCATAAAGGAAAGTTTGGTTTTTACCAAACCACTTCCCAAACTTTTGGCTCAATTGAGTTCCAGATATCTTAATCCACCTTCCCAGCTCAAAAATAAATATTTTTGAGAAACTTTATTATTTCTTTTTTCCCATTTTCTTAAATGGCTAAATTGGAATAATAATTGTTTTAATCACTTTTAATCCTCAATAAATCTTGGGAAAATTCCCCTAAGTGTGTATTCACATTTGGGACCCTTCCACATCAAAATCCACCCTTACCCAATAGAAATTTATCAAACGCTCTCCTAAAAATCACTTCTGTCCTTTTTGAGTAATTGGATTTAGGTGAACTTAAAATCCACCTAAAAATCCCAATTAAATCCTAGGAATCTACCTTGACCTTATCTACCTACCAGTACCATTTCCTCCTCTGGTCCAATGCAAAGTTGTGGACTTCCTTCACAACCATCACTTGGATCAATTTTGGCCAACTAGCAAACTACTAGTCCAAACCACTTCCAAATTCCATCAAGGCTTGATCAAGCTTAATCTTAGCCCCTTGACACCTCCCAGGTCGACTAGTACTGTAGCTTCACCTCAGCCTTGACCATTTAGCCCTTGTACTAATAGAAAGAGAAAGATACAACCCCCAATCTTACAAGGATCTTGTCCATTAATCCCCACAGCTCCACTAACAGGTCCAGCACGACCAAGTACCAAAAATACCCCTCTCCACCTCCCCCTGGACCAATCCCTGGCCAGCACCCCTCTCCACCATGTCCTAAATGGTAATTCACTCCATCTACTCCCTCCCCTTGGTATATATGGCCAGAGGCCACCCCCAGCCAGCCTCTGCCCCTCATTTGCCCCCTCACTCTCCCCCTCACACTCCCCCAGCTCCACTCTCCCTCCCCAGCCTGTGCTTCCCGAGAGAAGAAGAGGGAGAAGCTTCGACCTCCTCTCCAAATCGAGCAAGGCTCTCTCCTCCCTCCCCCATTCGCTTTGCATGTCAGCCCCCGAGCTCCCCTAAATCTCCTCTACCTGATGGTGTTTTTCTTTTTTCCCAAGACCCTCTCCTCTGTCGTTGCCGCCGTGCACCGATGAGATCCTCCTCGGCCGCCGTTGCACGAGCTCCTTCCCAGCATCAAACTGCGTCGTGCCGCCCACCGATCTGCTCAGCATCGTCGACCGTGTCGCCCTGCACTCTCCGCGCCACCTCCCGAGCCCTCTGGTGAGCTCCCCTCCTCTCTAGCCACCGCTGCTAGGGTTCTGTTCCCGGCGCTCTGCCGCTACGATGACGACGAGCGCGAGCCGTCCATCGCGCCTTAAACGGACGGCCCAGATCCGCCGATACCCCTTCGGCCCCCTCCTCTCGCTAACCGACGGGCCCTGCCTGGCAGGTTCGAGCTCCAGCTCCCGCGTGTCGTGCTGCCTTGCCGTGGGCCGAATCCTCCCCCGCGACCCAATAGCTCCCCATATCTAGCCCAGTGCGCCCCTTTTTCTTTTTCTTTTATAGATCCATTTATTCCAGAAAAGCTTCTACTAGGTTTAAATCTAAATCAAATGGTAAATCATTTCCAAATACCTAGATCTAATTTTCTGGTGCTTCTCTGATGTTTTCTCAAACATGCAGAGGCAACCCCATGTCCAAAATAATTTCCTTTAATTCCTAGTATTTAATTTGCTGCAGAGTATACTTTGCATTAATTAAATTCCTCTGTGAGCTAGACATTTCCATTTGAGATGAACCAAAGACCTACTGAGAGGTATTTGAAATACCTATTCTCCAGCACAAGTCTCATCCCAAGGTGAACTGTATTCTGCCTTTAGGAAAATTAATAAAACTGACAACTTTTTGTCTTAGATAAATTCCCCAAGTTTAACCAAGTGAGGTATGGACCTGATTCCACTTCCCAGTACACCCAGAACCAATATCCACCAAACCCTAGAAGCTCAAATTTTATTGAGCTCTGGATAAATTTTAGTGATTTAAATACCTCTGTGAAGGGTATTTTCACCAAATAAATCACTCCTGGAGTTTGGCAACTCCAATTTGAGTGAATCCAATTCCTACAGAAGATATTGGACATGCCTATCACCTTACTTTGGAACCAACTTGTTATGTCCTGTAGATTTAATCTGGTAAAAAGAAGAAAAACTATACAGAACTGCCTTTGGGAATTTCCTGAGGGCATTTTGGTAATTCTTCTGACTTGATTCCAACTCTAGGTAGTTCAGTACACCAAGTACTACCTAACCATCCAAGGAAATAACTTTTGGAGCTCCAGAACTTTTCTGGTGAATTATTTCCTCAAACTAGAGTTTAATCCAATATAAAAGGCATAATTAAATCTAGAAAAGTGATAATCAAGTGAAACCATATGTGATGGTTTTATCTTGACTAGACCTATCTGAGGATATCACTTTTACACATTGACATCCTACTGACCACAAAACCCTAACCCAAGTCCCTTGTATCTATCCTATACAACTATCTTCCATTTGGAAACCACTACAGCGGCAATCGTGTAAATTCCACCACTTGAATCCCACTTCCCCAAAATCTCCCAAGCCCAGTAGTTTCTCTTATGTGTGTTTGCTGTATGATTTGATGTTTGTATGCCTTGTATTGATTGTGATATTGTCTGCTTGCATGTGTACCCGATGACGACGATAGTGTGAGTGTCTGACGACAAGAAGAGCGGGTTTCATTATTATTATTATTGTATTGGGTATTCTTGGCCATCTGAAGAAGTCCAGGGACTTATTGCTGATCACAGGAAAGCCACCATTTCCCAAACTCTGTTATATGTCCTATTCGCCTTTGCCGGTTTTATATCCCCTTTATAAATTGCATACTCTACCTGCATGTCTTGTTTTACAAACACTACGGTAGTAAGTTGGCTCCTCCAAGTTATGATTTCGTGTCCTTCGAGGCACCACCCCGATGTACCTACCATTTTATCCCTTTAGATTGGGAGTATGATGATTAGCATCCCACCCCATTACAAAACCCCGGTTTTGAGAAAATAAACTGTTTTGGGATTTTCCCCACTACAAATGTTTCGAAAACCTTTTGTAAAACCCTGGGAAGAGGCATCATTCCCAGTGGAAGTTTTAACAAAAGAGATGGTGAGGAGGAGAAACAAGAAGATGATGGGATGTTCTACGCCTTTACTGGAACAATTTTTATCACGCAACCACATTACCCCAGGTTGCTGGGGCTTAACCCGTTGTTTGTCCCCTTTAGCCGAGGCAACTTCTACCATGCTTATAGGGAGAAATCCCTGGAAGACCGGGCAGGCGTCCCAGATCACGGATCTGAAGCCTGTCGCTTGCTTCGGCAAGAGTGAGCCTGACCTGGCAGGAGGTCGGTGCAACAATTGGGTCTCCCGTGGATGGTGTGACTTAGGTAGTATGGAAGGAAGTGGAGTCTCCAGATTTAAGGTATACGCCAAGTTGCGGCTTGGGTATGCGTGTGTACGGAAGGAAGGACTATGGCTGGGAGCCACATACTCGTTGCTGAGGAGAACAAACCCAAGAGGAAAAGCATGCCTTTGCTAGTGTAAACAAGCAAAAAGTTAGGTTTGATTATCCGGACCCCCATCTATTGCGGTAGTGGGTCGTGGTTGTATCCCGGCGGATGTATTGATTCTTGTGGGTAAAGTGTGCAAACTCTGAAGAGTATAACCTATTCGAATAGCCGTGTCCATGGTCAAGGACGGTTGTAAAGGTGTTGGCTAGGAGTACCCAAACTGTGCTTGTTTGGGAAACAAGTACTCTGAGGACGACGGTTCTGGGGGAACTCGAGTTCGAAAGCTTTGTTTTGACCTGTGGGGTCAAAGATGTTTAAAAAGGGGTTTTACTACAAAAACGGTTTTCAAAACTCTTTTTCAACAAAGACATGGGGATGTCTGGATTTATAAAACAGAAGCATGTTTTCAAAACTCTTTTTCAACAAAGATATGGAGATGCCATAATTTCAAAGTTAGTTTAGGCTTTTCAAAAGCAACCCCAGATAGAGCTATCTTGCCACAGCCACATTTGCATTTCCTTTGTTTACCTATCCTGGTGGTTTGCGAGTACATTCAAAAGTACTCACGGCTTTGTCCCTGGCTATTTACCTGGCCAGACTTTCAGGAGTTTAAGGTGACGTCCATCAAGCTAGGCTATCTTCCCAGTCAGCTGCCTGTAGGTTGAGGCACGATTGGGCTCTATGCTTGGCCCTTGTTCTGCTGCTAAGCATGATGTAGCCATAATGGCACTTATGTAAGTCTTGTATTTTCGTTATGTTTCGGATGTTGTAATGGTACCTGTCGGTTATGTTCCACGGCTCACTGATCATGGGAACGTAGATGTATGCATAACAGGGATTTCTCGGATGAATAATCCGGGGAGCCCACAAACTTGGTATCAGCGCCATGCTGACTGTAGGAGACCTTAGTTAGCATGGACGTTAGACAGGAAAATGACAAACCTATTTTCTAAAAGACAAGGGAGAAAAAGATGACTATTTGCAAAAGTGCTTATGTCTTTTCCCCCCTCTATTTCGAAAAACTACTTAAATTAATATGTTTTCATAAGCCTAAAATCCTGCACACTGTCACTAACCCAGCCCCATCCCACAAATATGTTGTAGATGGCCTCTTTCCGCTTAGAGCGCATCATTGTCGGAGACAGTTTCTGATCCTTTGAAGAGCAACTTCACAACCTACTGAAGATAGTCAAGAGACCCACACCAACTATTGAAGGAACCGAACTTCCTCGCAGTAACACCATTGTGATGCAATGGGTCATCAAGGTTGTTATTCCTTCCCTCGATGAGGACACTTTGCACACAATCTTCACCTTCCTCGACAGCAACTGGGTAGATGGCGTGGTGCGAGCCATTCAGGAGATCATGGCGCGCCTCTGCAAGATCCACGAAGATGAGTTGAAAGATACTCCCTACCACTTGTTTGGAAAGAGAGACGAAGATGGACTACCTACTGAGTCTTTCCTCACCTGCTGCATTGGGAATCAGCTAGAGAATATGGAATACCTACTCCAACGCTCCCAAGAAGATCTGGACAAGGCCAAACGCGAGAATCTGCTTCTAAAGATCGATATCAACCTCCTCCGTAAGCGCGAAAGAAGTCTCCAAGCCACCAATGCCCGCTTGGCAAGGTAGTTGATCATTGAAGTACCTCCAACCCCTGAAGACGAGAATCCCGAGACTGATAAAGAACTCTCCTTCCTCAATGAGTTCCACCCAATTGTCCAGTCGCCCGCGCAGACCGAGTCAACCTCCAACCCTGCACCAAGAGAAGGCACCACTCTCACCTTCACCGAAGACGAGCTGAATATCCCGCAAACCCCAGAGGATCTGCAGTAGTTAGAGACCCCGGAGCTAGTCACGACACCCCAGATGCACCCTCCGAGTAATCACCCACGTCGCAGTACTCGCCTGTTTAGCAATAGGGTAGAGTCATGTATCGTCCCCGAAGGCGTTTTGTAATGACTAAGTACATTTAGCACCCTCGGGTGCAGATTTGGTTGGTATGTAATGACTTCCTTGATTGCTATGCTTTGCTTGAATTGTTCCTTTTTGTGTATTTTACCCAAGTCGTTGCATCAGACCCAACCCGACTCGTCTACCACCAACAAGACCCCCCCCCCCAGGATGGCCATGAAGACCGGAAGCTCGAAGAAGGCATGTAGCCGCTGCGGAGACAAAGGACACCAAGCCAACCGATGCTCCGGCCACTGCCCCAACTGTGGAGAACCCCATTCACCCCAAGCTTGCCCAACCCGACTTATCACTTGTTTCCTCTACGAAGGCCAAGACCATGCCCCCATAAAATGCCCGATATATCCCCCCATTGGCAAGGCAAGTCAACCTCTCGGTACCAGCAAAGGCAAGGCGTCAAAACAGCTACACCGGAAGAAGAACCCCTGCTTCGCGTGTGGACTACCCGGTCACTTCAGTCAAGAATGCCCTGGGAGAAAATCCGCCAAGACTTCCTCGGCAGAGAAGCTCGAAGACATCCAAGGTCCTCTTCCACAGAAAAGATGGTCACCCTACCGCTTGCTGCCACGCAGCTCAAGACTGAAGATGTCCAGCGCCCTCCTAGGTGACAACGCCCCGTGGAAGTAAAGACCCAGAGAGAAGCCCTTTCACCCACTCCAGGACTTCCCTAAAGTCGACGAGTGCAGTCTGTAGTAAACTAGTCCATGTCCCCCTAGAACGCCACCTATGATGCTACCCTCTCTTAAGTCAATGTCCGCCACCTTAAGAACCCTCTTTTGTCACCTTCCTAAGAAAGTCCCCTATTTGTAACCATCCGACCCATCTTAGTCCAATCCTAAGGGGGAAAGACTACGTCTTTCCCGCAAAATAACTTACCCCTCTGCAAAAATCCAACCATGGAACCCGAAGACGCAAATCTCAGAGCATAGATTGGTCACAGACTCGGTTTTCAACAACCCACTTAAGAGAAGTGCCATGGACCCATACCGAAAGAAGATCCACCCCCAATTTTGAAGTGCAACCTTGCTGTCAAGGAGTTTCTGTTCGAAGACAAGACCGACAAGTTAGCCCGCAAGAAACACATCGCACTAACTAAGACAAATCCCCTAACCTTACTCTCTCGAATCTCGGGAAGAGATTCCTTTTAAGGGGGAAAGGTCTGTAACATCCCAATTTCAGCAACCCAGATTAGTTGTCCAGAATGCAAAAATCAGAGGGAACAAAAACTTTTTCCTGTGCTTTAGTGCAGTGCTTGCTTGTTGTTTGTTTGCACTTGTGCTTTATGTGTATCTTAGGATACTCCTTACCTCAACCTCGGTTGGCAAAAGTTATTTACCAAAACTATCTTGGCTTACTTTACATATTCTCAAACGTTCTGGCATTTCAAAACTTGAGCCAAGATGCCTATGTAACCAAAACTATTTTGGTATCTTCTATTGACAAAACTATGGAGAGATATATAATACAATCTCCTTATGTTTTCAAGACAGAACACTCAACTAACCTTATCTCTAGTGCTCTCAAAAACTCTTTCCAAAAGCATTTGAATTCTACTCTTGGTAGAGTTACCAAGAACCCTCATCTTATTCAAAATTCAACCTCTTCAAAATGCCCGAACCCTACCTCAAGCTAAGCTTGATGGTAACCTCATTAGTGGTTATGCCTAGTATAAGATGAGTTGCCTTGATTTGCTTATTGATTTGTTTGCTTAGGAAGTAGAATGAGCTAACTTAGAAGCTCATCCCTAGGATAAAGATGTTTCCCAATCCTCAACCCCTATGCAATAAAGCCAACCTTGCTATGATCCCTAGCCACTTAGTGATCACATAAAACCCTTAACCAGATCCATTCTGAGGATCTCCATTCTAGATGTTCCCAAGTCCTTGAAGAACAATATCAAAAATGTATCTCTTCTACTCACTTTACACTTCCATATCACCCACTTGTTAAAGCTCTGATACCTTGCAACTCCTCCAAGAACATTCCCTCTCCTACTCTAGTCAAATTCCTCAAAACTGCCAAATTTGGCCAAGTCTAGAAACAGTTTCAGTATCACCTTTTTGAAAGCCTCCTCTTCTCAAACCATGTGCATTTTTGGAAATGCACTTGAACCATCTTGTTAACCATCCTAAGGACTACCAAGTCCCACATTTTACTTTGGCTAGATCCTCCTCCAACCCACTTGTCCATGATGGTTTTGCAGACAAGAAAATAACATTTCCTGCAAAACTAGTCATCATGCCTACTTTGCTAGCAGCTCACACCCTCATGCAAACTTCTTTGGACCAACTCTCTACATGGTTGTGATCTATTCATTAATGTCTTTCATAACCTACTTCACTTTTCCCAAGTGAATCTCTTTGCGGATTAAACCCACATGGTTTATTAGCCATCATGACCCATATTTCATGTCAGCCTTAATTTCAACAAAGTTTGCCATCACTTCTAGATCAGCCCAAATGCTATTACTTCAAACCCCTCCTGCCATATTCATCTATATGACTTGGTCTACCTATCCATCTATCCCTTGCACCAAGGTGAGCTCTGAGCTCCAAGATGCAAGCCTGTTTTGGTGGTATAAAAATAACACCACCCTAGATCATCAACTCTTTGTTTTCCATCCTTTTTAAGTTGGAATTTAATTCCACAAGGTTGAAAATGCTTGATACACCTTGTCTATCCCATCTACCCTGATCACCAATATGTATCAATATTTATCCATAATTATTATGGTCCCAAAACTAGTTAATTTCTCAAATAGTCGAAACCTCCAAAACTCCCTCCATAAAGGAAAGTTTGGTTTTTACCAAACCACTTCCCAAACTTTTGGCGCAATTGAGTTCCAGATATCTTAATCCACCTTCCCAGCTCAAAAATAAATATTTTTGAGAAACTTTATTATTTCTTTTTGCCCATTTTCTTAAATGGCTGAATTGGAATAATAATTGTTTTAATCACTTTTAATCCTCAGTAAATCTTGGCAAAATTCCCCTAAGTGTGTATTCACATTTGGGACCCTTCCACATCAAAATCCACCCTTACCCAATACAAATTTATCAAACGCTCTCCTAAAAATCACTTTTGTCCTTTTTGAGTAATTGGATTTAGGTGAACTTAAACTCCATATAAAAATCCCAATTAAATCCTAGGAATCTACCTTGACCTTATCTACCTACCAGTACCATTTCCTCCTATGGTCCAATGCAAAGTTGTGGACTTCCTTCACAACCATCACTTGGATCAATTTTGGCCAACTAGCAAACTACTAGTCCAAACCACTTCCAAATTCCATCAAGGCTTGATCAAGCTTAATCTCAGCCCCATGACACCTCCATGGTCGACTAGTACTATAGCTTCATTTCAGCCTTAACCATTTAGCCCTTGTACTAATAGAAAGAGAGAGATACAACCCCCAATCTTACAAGGATCTTGTCCATTAATATCCATAGCTCCACTAACTGGTCCAGCAGGACCAAGTACCAAAAATACCCCTCTCCACCTCCCGCTGGACCAATCCCTGGCCAGCACCCCTCTCCACCATGTCCTAAATGGTAATTCACTCCATCTACTCCCTCCCCTTGGTATATATGGCCAGAGGCCACCCCCAGCCAGCCTCTGCCCCTCATTTGCCCCCTCACTCTCCCCCTCATACTCCCCCAGCTCCACTCTCCCTCCCCAGTCCTGTGCTGCCCGAGAGAAGAAGAGGGAGAAGCTTCGGCCTCCTCTCCAAATCGAGCAAGGCTCTCTCCTCCCTCGCCCATTCTCTCTGCATGTCAGCCCTCGAGCTACCCTAGCTCTCCTCTACCGGATGGTGTTTTTCTTTTTTCCCAGGACCCTCTCCTCTGTCGTTGCCGCCGTGCACCGACGAGATCCTCCTCGGTCGCCGTCGCACGAGCTCCTTCTCGGCAAACCGCTTGCGGCCGCCCCGATCTTCAGCAGCGTCACGACCGCCATCACTGCACTCTCGCGCCTACCGAGCCTCCGTGAGCTCCTCTCTCTCCACCGCTGCTAGGGTTCTGTCCCTGGTGCTCTGTCGCTGCGACGACGACGAGCGCGAGCCGTCCATCGTGCCTTAAACCGATGGCCCAAATCCGCCAATACCCCTTCACCCTCCTCTCGCTGACCGTCAGGCCCCGCCCGGCAGGTTCGAGCTCCATCTCCCGCGCGTCGCGCTGCCCTGCCGTGGGCCGAATCCTCCCCCGTGGCCCAATAGCTCCCCAGATCCAGCCCAGTGCACCCCTTTTTCTTTTTCTTTTAACAGATCCATTTATTCCAGAAAGGTTTCTGCTAGGTTTAAATCTAAATCAAATGGTAAATCATTTCCAAATACCTAGATCTAATTTTCTGGTGGTTCTCTGATATTTTCACAAACATGCGGAGGCAACCCCATGTCCAAAATAATTTCCTTTAATTCCTGGTATTTAATTTGCTGCAGAGTATACTTTGCACTAATTAAATTCCTCTGTGAGGTAGCCATTTCGATTTGAGATGAACCCAAGACCTACTGAGAGGTATTTGAAATACCTATTCTCCAGCATAGGTCTCATCCCAAGGTGAACTGCATTCTGCCTTTAGGAAAATTAATAAAACTAACAACTTTCTGTCTTAGATAAATTCCCCAGGTTTAACCAAGTGAGGTATGGCCCTGATTCCACTTCCTAGTACACCCCAGAACCAATATCCACCAAACCCCAGGAGCTCAAATTTTATTAAGCTCTGGATAAATTTTAGTGATTTAAATACCTCTCTGAAGGGTATTTTCACCAAATAAATCACTCCTGGAGTTTGGCAACTCCAATTTGAGTGAATCCAATTCCTACAGAAAGGTATTGGACATGCCTATCACCTTCCTTTGGAACCAACTCGTTATGTATTGTAGATTTAATCTGCTAAAAAGAAGAAAACTACACAGAACTGCCTTTGGAAATTTCCTGAGGGCATTCTGATAATTCTTCTGACTTGATTCCTACTCTAGGTGGTTCAGTACACCAAGTACTAACTAACCATCCAAGGAAATAATTTTTGGAGCTCCAGAACTGTTCTGGTGAATTATTTCCTTAAACTAGAGTTTAATCCAATATAAAAGGCATAATTAAATCTAGAAAAATGATAATCAAGTGAAACCACTCTTGACTAGACCTATCTGAGGATATCACTTTTCCACATTGACATCCTACTGACCACAGAACCCTAACCCAAGTCCCTTGTATCTATCCTATACAACTATCTTCCATTTGGAAACCACTACAGTGGCAATCATGTAAATTCCACCACTTGAATCCCACTTCCCCAAAACCTCCAAAGCCAAGTAGTTTCCCTTATGTGTGTTTGCTGTATGGTTTGATGTTTGTATGCCTTGTATTGATTGTGATATTGTCTGTTTGCATGTGTACCCGATGACGACGATAGTGTGAGTATCTGACGACAAGAAGAGCGGGTTTCATTATTATTATTGTATTGGGTATTCTTGGTCATCTGAAGAAGTCCAGGGACTTACTGTTGATCACAGGCAAGCCACCATTTCCTGAACTCTGTTATATGTCCTATTCTCCTTTCCCGGTTTTATATCCCCTTTATAAATTACATACTCTACCTGCATGTCTTGTTTTACAAACACTACGGTAGTAACTTGGCTCCTCCAAGTTATGATTTTGTGTCCTTCGAGGCACCACCCCTATGTACCTACCATTTTATCCCTTTAGATCAGGAGTATGATGATTAGCATCCCACCCCGTTGGAAAACCCCGGTTTTGAGAAAATAAACTGTTTTGGGATTTTTCCCCACTACAAATGTTTCAAAAACCTTTTGTAAAACCCTGGGAAGAGGCATCGTTCATAGTGGAATTTTTAACAAAAGAGATGGTGATGAGGAGAAATGAGAAGATGATGGGATGTTCTACGCCTTTACTGGAACAATTTTTATCGCGCAACCACATTACCCCAGGTTGCTGGGGCTTAACTCGTAGTTTGTCCGCTTTAGCCGAGGCAACTTCTACGATGCTTATAGGGAGAAATCCCTAGAAGACCGGGCAGGCATCCCAGATCACGGATCTGAAGCCTGTCGCTTGCTTCGGCATGAGTGAGCCTGACCTGATAGGAGGCAGGTGCAACAATTGGGTCTCCCGCGGACGGTATGACTTAGGTAGTACGGAAGGAATTGGAGTCTCCAGATTTAAGGTATACGCCAAGTTGCGGCTTGGGTATGTGCGTGTACGGAAGGAAGGACTATGGCTAGGAGCCACATACTCATGGCCGAGGAGAACAAACCCAATAGGAAAAGCATGCCTTTGCTAGTGTAGACAAGCGAAAAGTTAGGTTTGATTATCCCGACCCCCATCTACTGCGGTAGTGGGCCGTGGTTGTATCCCGGCGGATGTATTGATTCTTGTGGGTAAAGTGTGCAAACTCTGCAGAGTATAACCTATTCGAATAGCGGTGTCCACGGTCAAGGAAGGTTGTAAAGGTGTTGTCTAGGAGTACCCAAATTGTGCTTGTTTGGGAAATAAGTACTCTGAGGACGACGGTTCCAGGGGAACCCGAGTTCGAAAGCTTTGTTTTAACCTGTGGGGTCGAAGATGTTTTAAAAGGGGTTTTACTACAAAAACGGTTTTCAAAACTCTTTTTCAACAAAGACATGGGGATGTCTGGATTTATAAAACAGAAGCATGTTTTCAAAACTCTTTTTCAACAAAGATATGGAGATGCCATAATTTCAAAGTTAGTTTAGGCTTTTCAAAAGCAACCCCAAATAGAGGTATCTTGCCACAGCCACATTTGCATTTCCTTTGTTTACCTATCCTGGTGGTTTGCGAGTACATTCAAAAGTACTCACGGCTTTGTCCCTGGCTATTTACCTGGCCATACTTTCAGGAGTTTAAGGTGACGTCCATCAAGCTAGGTCGTCTTCCCAGTCAGCTGCCTGTAGGTTGAGGCACGATTGGGCTTTGCGCTTGGCGTTGTTCCGCTGCTAAGGATGATGTAACCATAATGGCACTTATGTAAGTCTTGTATTTTCATTATGTTTCGGATGTTGTAATGGTACCTGTCGGTTATGTTCCATGGCTCACTGATCATGGGAACATGGATGTATGCATAACAGGGATTTCTTGGATGAATAATCCGAGGAGCCCACAGGTACGAGCTTCGACGTCGCGGTGTCCTCGAGTTCCAATGTCGATGGATCCTAGCGCGGTCGGACACGACGTGCTGCCTCAGTAGGCGACTCACGAGCGCGGACGATGCAGCGAAGAGCCGGGGACGCAGGACGGTTAGTGGATGGCTTGGACCTGCCATTGCCACGGCGAGGGGTCATCGTGCTCGAGGTAGTTGCTCCGAATGGTCGATGGCGGGTACACAGAGTGGGGTGCCGATCTGATCAAGGACGAGCAGCGGTTTCGTGCATCGTGTCCACGCATGCATTTGTCGATTATAAAAAAAAGTAATATCTCGTGTACTGAACATAATTTGCTCACAACAAAAGTGGCACAGCGTATTCTAGACTCATAAATATCCTGTGTGTGCCTGTCACGTGGAGTTCGACGGAGTTGGACGTCCCGACGTGATCGTGAAGCAGTTGCGCGCGTCCCCATCAACACGTGACGCAGGCACGCGGGATGTGCGCGCCGATTCCCGTGATGACCACCCGGCTCGCACTCCCCTTATTATATACTGGATTTTGGGTGGCCCCGAAGACCATTGAAGTGTCCATCGCAATAAAGACAAGTCCCATCAATTCCCTACCCCTGCCTCCCTGGCTTCTTTGAGAAGGTAGACCGTAGATGGTGGTCTTGTATAATAGTACTAGTACTAATGGACCACGGCCTGTACTCTTTGACTCTTCTCCCACACTAATCACTATCTCCTTCCTCCTGCTGCCGCCACACTCACCCTGCAAGCCATGGCTCCACTTAGGAGGGGGAGAGGCCGGTCGACGATCCTCGCGGAGAAAAGGGAGAGAAATCACCGTGAGGCACTTCTTGCTCTACCAGTCGCTCAAGCCCACCCTCTCATCGAGGCCCAATCTCCCTCGACAATGGCGCCGAATGTTCTAGCAGGTGAGGGCTCCTCCTGGTACAGTCTCCTTGTTCCACTTCTTCTCCATCTCCCTCTCCATCATGATCTTAATCAGCTTCTTCTTGTTTTTCTTCATCTTCTGGCTCTTCCTCTTCTACGTATTATAGGCCGGATGTGGAGCCTGAATCCACCACAACGGAGGCGTTGCAGGACCCGTTCATCCCCGTTACATGTCTCAGCGAGGTAGCAAATCTCCACGCTGTTATTTCTCCGAGTTATGATGTGGATTTCTTAGATGTTGTCCGCCCCGCATTGGTTTTTCTTCTTCTTTTGCGAGTTGTATTAGTTTTCATGAATATGACTGGATCTCTTGGACTTTCCTTAATACCGTTGTTCATAGATTCACTATGGATTTTTTGTGATTAGGATTAGTTTATCATGGTCATGAATAGATCTCTAGGTCCATTTTTTAACACTGCGGCCAATAGATTCAACGGGGATTTTTTTGATCTGTATTATTATTCACCTGGGACCTGGAGTGTAATTGTAGAATTCCTATTTAAATTAACATGAACGATGCATCAAGGTCGAAAGTACCGTGACAAGGTGGCCGCGATCAGTTCCA
Organism: Avena insularis; assembly: GCA_023614405.1. Lineage (NCBI taxonomy): Eukaryota > Viridiplantae > Streptophyta > Magnoliopsida > Poales > Poaceae > Avena > Avena insularis. The sequence goes on along the minus strand of CM042688.1, from coordinate 232,427,609 downwards.
AGATTGCCAACCAACATGAGCTTGCACACTCCCTCACCCAAGCTAATGAGAGCCTATGCAAGTAATTATCTATGCAGAAGGAGATCTCGCTAGATTTTGCACGTGACGTTGTTAGGCTGCAGAAAGTGCTCGACCATAACTTGAACAGGCAAGAACAGGCCATCAAGATAATCAACAAGCTCACGGAGGAGAAGAAGAATCTCGTGGAAAGGTGCATTCTCCTGCAGGACAAAGTCAGCGAGGCACTCAGAGGACACGTCGAGGAAACCAAGGCTACCATCCAAGCATACCATGACAGGAACCGTTGCCTGGATGCATTCAAGGAGATGAAGGCGGACATGAGCAGAGGGATCACCGTACTCGAGGGTGTTCAGAAAGAGAACAAGGAGCTAAGGGCATGCCTGGATGCGTATCGGAGCAATGCCCAAGTCTGATTCCCGTTTGCGAGGACACGAATATCAGTTTGTCCTCCTCTTCTTTTGTAATGTTTAGGGTTCAGGGAGCAATGCCCATGTCTGCTTCCCATTATAGGGTGCAATAAGAATCCTAGGGCAACTCCTTATCTATCTGGACAAGTGTTGGTGTTCATGTTCATGAATGGACACCATGTTCTCTTTCCATTATGTATCTGGACATGGGTTTCTGCATTATGAGTTTGCCACTCTCCCACTACTATTTGTTGATATTGGGAAAACCAACAGCACACTAAACTGCAGATAAATCTTATTTCTCTTTGAAATTGAAATTATGACAGTGCCACTAGTCGATTCATAAAACGTTGATTAGTCCTAGATTGCTTCTTCCTTGAAATTATGACAGTGCCACTAGTCGATTTAGTTAATTATGGAAACTAACCAGCTTGTCCTGGTGAACTGAACAAACCATACTATGTATTTTTGTTGCAGGGAAAGAGGCGAAAGATCGACCAGGACCTGGCGACCTGGCTAAATGACAAGATAGCAATCCGAAGGGAGAAGCAGAATTCTCAGAAACTGGCCTTTGACCAACTGCGTGCTGAACTCGCGGTCCTTTCTGTCAAGTGCCAGAAACTTAAGGAGTTAAACGCTAACTGGGCGAAGCTACATAGTGAAGGTCACGCCTCGGCTAGGAAGCAGACGGAGATCATGAAAGGTATCTTGAAGGAAAATCGTATGGCTACCGACAAAATTCTCCAATCCATGACGGAGTGCTAGAACCTACAGCTGAAGCACGACATAGTACTGAAAGAGCTGGCGAATCTTAGGGAGGAAAACATGCAGCTCCAGGCCAGGCTCGCTTGAACACAACATATGTCTATTTAGTACTGAACTTCCTGGTTTATCCTCTACAGTGGTGATTTTGTAAGCATGAACTTAACTCTATGCACGATATGTGTGTTCGTATGAAATTAGTTTGCTCGAGGATTGAGTTTGGCTTAGTTCGGAAAGCGCAACTGCAATTCTTACAATTAACTAGTTTCAGGCATTGGCACAACATAAATTATTCATCTTAAATTTCCTTGTCCTCTATAGCCTGTCCTTGTTCACCCTCATGCGCCTTCTTTAGTTCCTTCAACAGATCCGCAATGCAGTACTCTGCTTCTTCTTGTCTTCCCTGAGCTGATCCCTCTCCTTTTCTGCATTATGAATCAGCAACCTGTGACTATTCTAAAGCTTCTTTGAAGTTCCAACAACCAAGCACCCATCGATTCTGTTAGTTAGCTCTGACTGCAAATTCTCGATTTCTTGTTCCAGCTCCTTATTTCGTACCGATAGCTTGTAATTTTTTCAGCTGCATCACTTACATCAGTAAATCTCCCTGACCTTTCCAACTCATACATCTCCCATAATTGTTCCAAACATTTCTTAAGTGCATCTGGCCACTCAAGATCCACCCACTCTACTGCTTTACACACCGGGACAACCTAAAAACACACACACTTTAGTGTTATGAACATGCACGATACATTTTACTTCATGTCATAGTTGCACATAATGTAAACAAAGCTGATTTGTACAGCCCAAAAACCTTCTCCCAGTGTTTATGCCTTTGAATGCAACATATCTCCTCAGTTTTAGCCCATGGTCACATGGCACTTCTCCATCGAGATCTAGGCCCTCCCATTCGGAGTCGTAGATCATCCGTGGTACCTATAGGTAAACGCAAAGCTGAAATTGAACACTATTGCATGCACATATGGAGCTCAGATCGAGAGATTTACCATTACCTAACCCTAGCCCGAGAAAACAGAGGAACTCACATCATGGAAGGAATACTCGATGTCGGAGAGAAAGCTGTCGATGCTCGACTGGTCGTCCTCGCCGTTCAAGGACAACATGGCGAATGTGTCGTCACAGGCGACAGCGTCGGCGTCAGCGAGAGAGAGAGAGAGAGAGAGAGAGATCATCTCTTCTACCGTTGCAACAATGACCAAATTGGCATGTTACAATAGTTTAATGGATACCATGCCCTTTCCCTGCATTACTGTCTCCTGCCTGATATGGATTCTCTTCACACATTCTCATTTCAAATATTAAACTTTCACTCCCTCCATCCTAATTTCATTGCCTAATGAAAACATACCAGTATATTACATCATCTAAAGAAACAAAATCATGTCAACTACAAGGTACTTATGCATCACTTCTTCAGTCATGGTTTCAAAAAACATTACATTACAACCTCTCAACAAACATAACCACAACATGGTTTCACAAAACATCACATTACAATCTGTCAACAAACGTAATCATAGAAACAAGTATATTACATCAACTCAAGAAACAAAATCATGTCGACTACAAGGTACTTACACATCACTTGTCCTGTCATGGTTTCGCAAAACATTACATTATAGTCTCTTAACAAACAAAATAACAGAAACAAGTACAGTACATCATCTCAAGAAACATAATCATGTCAACGACAATGTATTTATGCATCACTAGTCCAGTCATGGTTTCACAAAACATTACATTACAATGTCCCAACAAACATAATAACAGAAACAAGTACGGTACGTCATCTTCAGAAACATAATCATGTCAAACTACAATGTACTTATGTCTTATTACAACAACGATGGTTTCATTGAGTGACATGTCCGAAAATCTCAACAGCTCGCACAACATTATATCGCAATCTCTCAACAAACATAATCACAGAAACACGCTCTAAATGCAATAGCAGTCAATATTACAAATACAGGCAGGGGAACCCCGCGGTCCATATGACAAGCCCAGGGTAGCAGCTCCCATCAGATCTCATCAACGTCGACCACCTCATTCTTTTCAGCCACTACAGGGGCATCTACATCCACTATAACCTGTTCAACAACATCAGAAATGGTACCAACGAAGAACACCTTCCTCGTTCACTTCTTTCGCTGCATAATCTGCATAAGATCTTCAGTATCCGAAACATCTATGAAGTGCTGCTTCTTATGATGCCACCACCGGATTTTTGCCATCTGCTTAGGGCCAATACTGATTTCCTTACCAATCATCTCTTTCATTTCATCAAGAGTTATGTTTTTGGAATCGACAGTGATCTCCACAGTACATGACGAAACTGGCTTATTAACTCCCTCATCAAGTTTTGCCATGTATGAATCCACCTCTATGCGTATACTGAACTTATCTAGATCAACTATTGGTCCGTATTCTCTAGGAGCAGAAGCTCTGGCAGCAAGATCTCCAGCATCTGCATACGTATCATCAATCATCGCTTCAACTTTCACCTTACGATCAGCTGCAAAACACTGCCAAACCATCTGAAGCTCGTGGGAGTGCTCAATTTGCTGATAGGTATCATTCATGTTGCACCACACCAATTTTGTCCTCTGTCTAGAACACCAGGGAATTCTAGCAGCAGGCATATCTACCAGCTGCAAAACAGACACAACCACTTTGCAATTCACAAGCAGATGCACATCTTGCCCGAACACAACCCTCTCGCAACCAAAATCAAGTTTTGTAGTGTACTGCTAAACATGAACTGTGAACTCATATAGGTCCCTTGTATCAAAGTTGTGCCTAATTTGATTAAAAGGGGGAACATTTCAGTTCATTTGATTCTATTATGATGTAACTAATCTACTTGCAAGATAAGGCACAGATGAGAAAAATTCACCTCTCGCTCTTCTCCTGGGCTATTTTCTTCGAGATCTGAGTGCTGCATCCACCCACCAGAGCCAAACAATCCGCCGCCGGCCTTGCTTTTCTCTTCAACCTGCTGCTCGTAGGTACCTTGGGAGCAGAATCCTTCCTGGCCTCCTCGCTAACCAGGGCTGAAGACCTCACCGCTGCTACGCGTTGAGCCCTGGACTTGGGCCCCGATGGACCCTTTTCAGTCGGCGACATAGCTACAACCTTCGCCTTGCAAGACATGCTGGGCCGCCGCCATCGGATTCAGTGTCGGGGGAGGGAGAAAAAAGGTCCGCCGCCACCGACAGATTTAGGGTCGGGGAAGGGAAGAAAAGGGACCGCCGCCGCCGCAGCAAGATTTAGTGTCGAGAGTTAGGAAAGTCCAGTAATGGATTTGCCCTTACGACACGTGCAGGGTGGCTAAGAAGAGTGACCGGCAAAGGAGGGGCACAACAGGAACTAGTGTAATGGAATATCCTGACTTAACGAGCACGATTTGAAAATATTTGGTTTGGCCATCATTCACTTGAAAGACCCCTCTCAGTAATTGGCGCCCCAACTTTTCGAATCGTGGTGATAAAAATCAACTTGGGTACCGCGCTGCCAGGGCGACCCAACTTTCGGGCCGCAAAATTATATTCTCATTACTTGCAAGCTTGTTGGAAGGTTTCACTTGCTTGAATACAAAACGAAACAAATACATATCAATCTCAAAAGAATACAGAGGGAGGAATGGAACAAGCTTGCATGGGACATGCATATGAAATATAGGCCACCTTAAAACTGTAAAAACAACTATGATCTCATGTGGCCAATATATATCCATGCATGCATTCAAAGTTGAACCTACCATGCCAAGAATTTGGAGCTTTCTACTATATGAGAATATTTATCATATGCACATGTATGAATATAAAGGGCCACTAGTGTGTGTTTTCCGAGTAGATCAACTTATAGTCAAAGTAACATCATGCATGATCATGGAATGAATAGAACCATATGGAAGCTTACAGAACCATGAGGCTCCACAAAATTAATATTGTGAAAATAATAGAGATCATATATAGGAGCATGTAGATTTAGAAGTAGATCCATCTTATTACATATGAGCTAGACAAATGACAAAAGAAACCATGTGCTCATATATAGTTTGGATGGTGGGATTATAAGGTAGTGACAAAGAAAGGTGGTGGAGTTGCAAAAGAGATATGTCCACAACTCAACTTGGGCATGAATCAATTTATCAAGAAGCAAATACAATATATCAACAAGAAAATACAAGTGATATCATATATAATGCATGCGGGATAAGAACCAAATAGAGGGGTTTTATATGATGCCCAAATGCAAGGTGGCATGGTGACATGAGCATGATATAATGATGATGCAGCTAATTGTATATAGTAAGTAGCAATATATAGACTAGACAAGTAGCATTGCAATTTTTAGACAATTGGGATGCTACATATGCCCTACTTACGTGAGACATTCTTCTTCGCAGTAGTGCTTCCCGGGTCCGCCGCTCTAGCAGCTTCCCGGGAAGCGTCCTCAGGTGCGAGGCATCCTTCCTCTGCTAAGGATCAGATGTCAGCCAACACCCACAACTTGTGGATGCTCTTAATGGGATGCATGTTAAGCTCTTCGCACATCTTGTTGTCGCGCACATTCATGGTGAACACGCTAAATGGCGGCGTCCTCTTCCTCTAGGATAGTGTGTGCGATCTATCAAAATCGCAGCATGAAGTCTCATAGCCGTTCTCCACTCCCCTAGACCACTGTGTGGAGCTGAATGAGTGTTCTCGGGCACTTGAAGGCTCCCTAGAACGCGCTCGCAAAGCGAGTACACAAATCGGCCTAGGAATGAATGGACTCTTGGGTAGATGCATGAGCCAGGACAAGGTCGTTCCCTTCAGGGCCATTGGAAACCACTTGGCCATGACCTTCTCATCACCCGCAGCCACCATTATGATAGAATAGATGGCCAGAAACTCCTTCGGGTTGGTGTTGCCTTCAAACTTGATGGGGACAATGGGATGAAACTTTAGCGGCCATGCCACCTGCCGCAAGGCAGGAGAGAAGGCGGGGCAACCGCTTCCGTATCCCAAAGCCATGCTTCTTTCCTCAGCTGCGTCCGCGGGTTGGGGACGGCTGCACACACAAGCTGTTGACACAACTTGAGCAGGTAATATCGAACTAGAGCCTCATTCGCCAAGGCAGAATCACCTTGGCACCCTTCGGCTCGTCGGTGCATGGGGTTAGCAGATGAAACCACCGAGAGGTGATCTTGTTCGGAAGGCCTTAGGGCTCAAACCCACAAGTGGCCTACGGCATGATTGTTGGTTCTTCTTCCACCGTCGCAGGGTTCACCAGCCCCCCGGCCCAAGGCAGCATTTCGGGAATATGGCCACGGGGCAGGGTTTTGCATGGGTCCTGTGGTGGTGGTAGGAGCGCGCTCCGCCCCACGCCTCAGCCCTAGGTGGGATTGGGAATGAGCATGGGCGGACTCCTGGTGCAGCCTGATGAACTCTAGCTGCACGACAAGGTCATCCCTCCATGCTTCATATTCCGCCGTCCCGGGAGCTAGTCGGTGTCGAGCTATGGCACGGGTAGCAGTGATTGCTTCCCCCAAAGTTCGGTTCCTAGAGTGGTGGGACTGAGGTTGGCGGTTTGTTCTTGGCGTGGCGAGATGAGTCCCGACACGAGCTAGTACGTGTTGCGATGGTGCATGATGCTCCGGCTCAGGGTCGGCTCCTCCGTCCCCGACCGGTGCGACTCCTCCTGACAGATGGCCTCCTCCGACGGCGTCTCCTACGCCACCGGGGAGAGGCGCTCAACCGGCAGCGCCTCCTGCATCATCAGCGAAGGGATCTTCAAGCATGATGCCTCCTGCGCCACGTGGTGGTGGAACCTCGTGCGCAACGGCGCCCTCGCCAGCATGCTCACCCACCTCAACTACGGGGTGCGCTTGCATCGATGTTGGTGGCACGGTTGCGCTTGGCCTTGGATGCGGGTCAGTACCTGCGACTGTAGTCGCGTGCATGTGGCTCGGCATCTAAGCCCCCAGTTGTGGGAAGGGCGTGAGAGTAAGTTTTCCTGCAGCGGGCGAGTCTACCACGGCAGGGCCAGTCCTAGTGCTAGCACCTTTCCTCGGTGCCATGATTGGTGATGATACGGTCGAGTTTTTCCTGCAGCGGGCGAGTCTACCACGGCAGGGCCAGTCCTAGTGCTAGCACCTTTCCTCGGTGCCATGATTGGTGATGATACGGTCGATGTCGACATTGAACACGAAGACGAAGCAAACGCTGGTGATGATTACGATGACGAAGCTCACGAAGTTTATTAATGATGAGGATGATTGCCGAAGACGAAAATGAGAGTGCCCTGTACCTGGTGCGCCAGATGTCGCGTCTCGTCTAAAATTACATCGGCAATGTTGGACACCTAGTATTTGTTCGGTAGTGGTCATGAAGGTGTTCCGGCCTCAACTTCAGCAAAGGAACCTGCTGATACGAGCATACATCACACACAGAGCACACACGAGGATTTTTTACCAAGGTTCGGGCCTTCCTTTGGCTCACAGCCCTATGCCCTGCTTTGTGTGGAAATTCCATTTGTGTATGCAATAAAAGTTCCTACCTATTCTAAATTCCTCCGTGATATTCTTAGTAGAAAGAAATAACTAAAACTGTTGCCATGGTGACTAGTTATCCTGCTAATGGAAAGCTATTGTCTAAATCAGGAGATCCCGGAATACCAAGTATTTCATGCTCAATTGGCAAAACAGATATTCACAATGCCTTGTGTGATTTAGGTGCAGGAGTTAGTATAATGCCATATTCCCTCTATAAAAAGTTAGGATTAGGGGAGTATTCCCTACTACTATCACTTTAAAGAAGGCCCACTAAACAACCCATTGGTATGATTGAGGATGTTCTACTTAGAATAGATGAGCATGTTATTCCCACTGATTTTATTATTCTTGAAATGCCAGAGGATGAAAAATTATCCATAATACTTGGAAGACCTTTCCTTAGCACTGCAGGAGCGTCAGTTGATTGTGCTAAGGGAAAAATAATCTTCAATGTTTATGATGCTGAAATCATCCAGTATTTTCCAAAGAAGCTGGAAGCAGGGGAAAGATATATTTCACCAGCAAAATGATTTCATGTGGTAAGTGCCTTTGATAAGAGGCAACCCAAGGTAAGAATTCGAGAACAGAGAAAGGGTTGAATTATTCAAATATTCTTAACTAAAAAGCTTAATGGGAGTCGATCCATCACATTAATAAAATAAACTAAAGAATAAAATGTTCATCGCATTCCTACAACTTTTTCACAGACATTCTTGCGAAAGCGCGCCCGTGAAGATGCAGCTGTCCAAACGTAGTAGAAATATTGATTGAACAAGCGTAGAATAAGTATAAAAAAAGTTTTAATCATTTTGTCCAATTTAAAAAGTGAATCTCTGAAAATTTTGGGCGAAAAAGCTTGGTACTGAAGGTTTAACGACCAACTATACGGCAGGAATAAACCTTCTAGCTGTATAGTTCCGGCCGTATAGTTATCGTTTCCTTTGCAAAATTTATTTTCCATGATACAAAAGGTTTAACGACCAACTATACGACGATAATAAAAATTCCAGCCATATAGTTATCATTGCCTTTGTAAAATATCTCTCCTAGGGTACTGATGGTTTAACGACCAACTATACGGCAGGAATAAAAATTCCAGCCGTATAGTCCCGGCCGTCTAGTTATCGATGCCTAGCTCGGAAATTTAATCTCGAGGACGCAGAAGGTTTGATGACCAACTATACGGCGGGAACATTTTGATCCGGCTGTATAGTTGCGGCCGTATAGTTCGGCGCGACCACTTAATCGCACCGGGGCGGCTAGGGTTCTTCCTCCTCCTCACTTTTTCTCTCATATTCTCTCTCCAAACTCTCTAAAACTCACCTAGAATTCTTGATTCTTCATGGATTTCATTTGTTTGAGTTGGGGAATCAACATATCGGTATGTTTCTATCCCTATCCATGCTTTATTTTCAGAATTCCATGGTTGAAACTCTCTGTAGCATCCCAATTGTCTAACAATTGCAGTGCTACTAGCCTAGTCTATATAAATGCTACTTCCTATATATAATTGTTGCATCATAATTATATCATGCTCATGTCATCATGCCACCTTGCATTTGAGCATCATATAAAACCCTTTTTGTTTTGGTTCTTCTCTCATATGCATTATTAATTGTATTTGCCTCTTGATATATTGTGTTTGGTTCTTGCTAAATGTTTAAAGCCCAAGTTGAGTTGGGGGCATCTCTTTTTGACTCCACCACCTTTCTTGTCACCACCCCATCATTCCACCATTCCACCATATGTGAGCATTGCATTTTATTTGGGTTTATCTCTAGCTCATGTTGTTTGGAATGGACCCTTTTCCATTCTACCTGCTTCCATATGGAATGATATGGGAAGGTTGTTCATGTTGGAATATTTTGAGGATAATATGCACATAGTGGAATATACACACTAGCATGTCCAAAATATATTCAAATATGGTCATCTCCATTCACTCCACATGGAACATTCCTTCAATCCTTAGCTTGGCCCTTACTCCATCTTTTGAGGATGCACATAAATAAATGCCATGAGATTTTATTTTGTTTTCACAAGATTAACACGTGGCATTAAATGCTTGCATGGGCCATGCAACCATCACCATCTTTTGTTCTCCTTTGGTTTTATTTGTTTTTGAGTGGATCATCTTCTCATCTCTCTTTTTCTCTCAATCCTTTCTACCTTGCTTTGTTTCTTGCCTTGTGCCATCAAACCTCATCCACCTCTCTTGTGTAGTGCCATGCATGATCTTACAAGACCATCCCCATGACCATCTCCCTACCCTTCATGCTTGCTCATGCTCATGTGGTTACACCATCTCCCTCTCTCTCTTTCTCTCTAGCTTGGCCTCCATGCCAAGCCCCTCTCTCCACCTGGCCACCCTCTCTCTACCTGACCCACCACCCCAGCCTCTCCTCTCTCTAACCTAGCTAACCCAAACCCTAACCCTAGCTAAACCTAACCCGAGGCCACCATCTAACCTAACCCGAGCTAGTCCCTCCCTCTCTTCTCTCCCTCACGCCAGCCCCACCCTGCAGCCTCACTGCCTCGCCCTGGACCAGCCCCAGCCAGCCCAGCCGGCCGAGCACGTGCTCGAGGAGGAGGAAAAAGGTGGCACGAGGCCACCTTTATCTCTGCCGTGTCCCAGCTGCCTCATTCCTCTCTCCCTCTTTTCCTCCCTCCACACGCCTCCTCTGGCCTCTCTAGATCTCCCCGAGACGCCCTCCTCTCCTCCTTCTTCCTCCCTAGCGACCACCACCTACCGTTACCGCCCGACAACCAGCCGCCCCGACGAACCAGCCGTGCAGCGCGACCGTGAAGTGGCGGAGAAGATTGAGCACGATCCCCTGTGATGCCCTGACCCCGCCGACGCGGACGAGAAGCTCCCCCGTGACGCCAGAACCTCGTCGCCTCCGAAACCCTAGCCCGCCGGTGCGCCAGCGACCTCGCCGATCCGCAGCTCCTCGCTCCGATCCAAGCCCACCAGGCAAACCGCGGTGAGCATCTCCTTCTCCCTGACAACCTCCCCTTCTCCGTCGCCGTCTAGCGCCGCCGACCGTTTTGTCGAGCACTCTCAGGGCACGCCGTCCGTTGTAGTCTGCAGCCTCCCCGCGCCGCGCCAGCCCTATCTAGCCCGCGCCCTCCTCCCAATCAGCTCCCCTAGCACTTTCGCGCACCCCAGCCACAAGCGCCACGCTCCGATCCCGGATCGAATCCCGCCAGAATACCGACACGACGTCGGATCGTCGGAAGAGAAAGCGATAGCCGCCCGTGGTCGATTTGCAAAAACCACTCCCCTTTTTAATTACTGCAAACCGCACTCCTTTCAGCCCCACCAGTCAGCCACGCCAGCGCGTTTGCAGAAAACCCCCCGGCTTTTCCCGTTCGCAACCTGTGCTCCAGCCACAGCCCCACCTGTCAGCCCTGTTTCCCGCATCGCTGGCACGTGGGCCTTCCGCCGCTGGTCCCACCTGTCAGCCGCTGCGGGTAAGCCAGACCCGCGTGCAAAACGCGTTTTCGCGCGCGTGTGGCCCAGTCCGCTGTGTCCCCACCCGTCAGTGACTGTGGGTAGAATTGCCTGCAGTGCGAAAAGCTTTTCGCTGAGTCTGTTTTTATTCAAATCTTTTCTAAATTTATTTAAATTCAAATTCTTTTCAGATTCAAATAATTTTTTTAAAAATATAATTCCAAATTCAACATATAATATATGTTTTTGAATCAGAAAAATGTGAGGAATTCAAATATGCCATTCAAAATATTGTTTGAGCACTTAAAATATTCAAGATAATTAAAATTACAACAAAATGCCCTTTATCTTAATTAATTAATAACTTTAGTTTTATAACTCCAAATTTGACAAATAATATGTCTAAATCGATCAGCGCGACGAGCCCGTTCTATCTATGCATTCCATGTTCTGAATTGCAGCATGCATCATATAAATATAAAGGTTACAGCAACTTAATTGAGGATAAAAGGTGACTAAAACTCCATAAAATGCTTTATTCTTGTATTCCACACCTCACCCATGCCATGCTACATTATTGCCATGCAAATTGTGCATCATTCATCATGGCATGATTGTCTGCTTGTCGCATTTTAATTCATATGCTTGTGCACTCTATTTATGTTGGCCCTTGTTTGTTTGGTTCTTCTTCGAATAGACGCTGAGCAGGGGATATATCAAGAAACCCAGGAGCACTACCCAGATCCATCCCTCGCTTCAACCGAGCTGCCAGGCAAGCACTACCACATGCTCGCACACATATAGTACCTATTGCCTCTATCTTATTCTTGCATCATTGAGTCGCAATTGCATTAAACTGAATCCCAAGTACTGCATAGCCTTTACATTTAAACCCCACCGAAGCTTGTTCCTCCATCCCATGAGCCATTACTACAGGAGTTGTTTGAGCCATGTGGGTCGTAGAACAGCATGTGTAGGGTATGTGAGTGTCTGATGGATAACGAGGTACCTAAACAACTTAACCTGAGTAGTAATGGGATAACTAATGAAAGTGGCACCGCTGGGCAATATCTGCTATTTGGTTCTTCATGCTCACTTGTGTCCCGTAGGACCCCGAGTACTTGATTCCTGTTCCTTGACTATTCGCACTATCCACATCCGGGAGGCTTATGAACCCCCCTGAGCTAGAGCTTGATTCATTCTTATTTCTTGGGGCCACAAAGTAGTTTGGGGCTTTATTACTATCCTGTACTTATGCCATGCTTTACTGCTTTATTTAAGATTGTGCGTGGAGCACCTGTACTATTTAGGACCGTGACACGTTTTCGCTGTATCGACAAGCCCAGTCACATTTTCGGGTTCCCAGTCGTTTACCGCCGTCCACACAAACCCTGGGTCCGTTTCGGAGCCGGCCAACTTTGTTGCGGGTAGCTTAGTGGGGTGGCCCCCTGAAACATTTCTAAATCCTGTGATCGCTTTGTCATGAATGCCTCGTTGGGTTTTGATTTGGTTTTTCCGAGGTTGATCGAGTGTGTGTTGCTATTTTGTGCACCCCTGCAGGGTAAATCTTTCTGAAAGCCGTGTCCGCGGTTATGGACGACTTGGAGCACAGTTTCTCGATCATAGACAAGTATAACTAAAGTACCGCTTTTAATTTGACTAAGTACCTGACTAGTAAATAGCGCAACACTCATGGAATGGATAATAAAACTGCCAACGGATGGGGGGCTGTTCGTCCGCTTCCTCGTGGTAAGCGAGGAGGAGGATGGATCTGTAATATTACTGTTATAACTGTTGTTATTAATTCACGGACATCCGTCTATCTTTGGTTAGGCGGATGGTTAGTGAATATCACTAGAATTGTTAGGTATTATCTTTTGCTGCAATTGCGTCACCCCAGGTTGTGTCCCCTTTAGAGGCATAAAGACTTGCTGAGTACCCCTAGGGTCTCACACGATAAATTGTTTGATTCAGATGAACAGGTATACTCGCAAGATGGATACTGGGTGGAGGAGACGAACGATGTGGGCAACGATCACTCGGTGTAGAGATTCCGGGAACGGGGATCCGTGAGATCTGTGGGCGGGATGAGTTTATTTATGGGGCATCTTATGCCGATTTGCTTCTTATCCGTACTCGGATCTTGTTTTCCGCTTCCGCCTGATACTCTGATGTTTGATGTATGAGGAGATATCCTAAACTATTATATCTATCTAGGATATTTGGATCTTGCCGTATGGCGTTGCAATATTTCTATTTCTTTTAGATGGAATGGCTCTGAGGACTGTTGTATGGTGGCTTGCATACATACTCATTTGTGTATGTAGTTGATCCCTTCGCCTGCCGATTACGCCGCTCGTTCTTGTCCCGATGTTTTGGAAATGGTTAGGACGGCCGAAAGGTCTACCTGTGAGTGGCATTTGGCCCCACCGTACTATTTTAACCATTTCCGCTCATCCAGGCTTGTAACTAAGAGCGTAATTCACCGAGGTAGTTACACTCTCACATTGATCTAGTTGATGAACTCAAGCTTATTTTGTTTTTCCTTTTGATTTCTCACGTTAAGATTAAACTTTTCCACGTAGAATCGTTTGTATATCATGTAGAAACTATATTCCTAAGGTTTCATGGTGAAATTTTTCAGTGCATCAAGTTGAACAAAATTGGTAGCATTTTTCACAAGAGCAAGCGCAAACATGGCGAGAGCTCGGGGCTCCAGGCTGAGCTCAACAACAAGTTGGCCATGGTTTCATCAAGGACGGTGATGCCCACACGTTGGGCCGATGATAGCTTTCTTACCATAGCAGGGTTGAGGGCGGACTTCGACCTCATGTGTGAAAATGCAAGGCTATCACTACTCGCCTATGCAAGCCACAATACCTACACCGAGCTAACCTTTGAGTTCCTCGCATCTTTCTACGATGACCACAAGGAGAAATGTAATGTGTGCATGGTAAGCTTCACCATAAACCAGCAACCATATGAAATAACTTTCCAACAATTTTGTCATGCTTTTGGCTTCCCTCATGATGGGGAGTCAACTGTTACAAATTTATATAGCGTCTCGAGTGGAGAAACTTGGGAGGTTATTTCTGTTAACAGTGGCAGGGACTTCTACCAGAAGAAGATGTCCACCATTCAGAACCCAACAATTTTCTACTTCGCCTTGTTCCTCGCCAATACACTGTTGGGAAGAGGAGATACTGGTTCCATGGCCAATGCAGACATGGCCATGATCACCAACGCACTCTTCCCCAATGCACTGCAAAGCCCCAATCCTGCGGCACTACTCCTCCAGCACCTTCGCCACCAGAGCAACAAAAATAAAGGTGACATTCGCATTGGTGGATTGATAACCCACCTTGCCCTAGCATTGAACATTACATTACCTGTGATGCAACCTGTTGATGGCTTCAAACTTATGGATGTCAAATATATAACTTCTTGTGGCTTCCTCGGTGTTTACCGAGCTGACAAGAGGCTCCGAGCATATCAGTTTGGTTATCCTTGTGATGCACAGGTTGAGTAGGTTCCATTGCCCTGTCCACAAGCCTTCTCGATTGTGGCGAAGGACAACTGGATCCTCACCAAGGATCAAGTGGTGGATATCATGGCTGAATTCCACCTGATCAAGAAGAAGACGAAGAAGGAGAGCAGCAGGATGAGAAGAAGACAGAGCAGGAATACAACCCTGCTTGGGAGGGACAGCAACAACAACAAGGGGGATCCTGGGACCCATGGCCCAATCAGCAGTAGCAGGGGTTCAACAACGTCCCCTATCAAGAATTTCAGCAGCTCAACCAACGCGTTGGGGAGATTGACCACATGCTACAAGCAGTGAATGAGGATGTTAGTGCCTTAACTCACATCTTCAGTCACTTCATGACCCACTTCCTAACAACTACCAGCAGTATCTGCACCCGCCACCGATCAATGGCAATAACTACGCCTAGCAACAGCGAAAGCTTAGGGGAGGTTTGAAAACCTCCAAACCTTGCATTCATATTTTTATTACTTCTTTTGATTTATTTTAATTCTTCAAAATTGCATGTTTACTTTCAGTTCACATTCCTAAACCAAAAACACAAAATAATTAGTTGTAACCTTTATTGCAAATTTGTTTCTTTGTTTCTCTTGGAGATTGCTCAAATTTGAGGTGACTTGGCAATAGGGAAATATAGAGGGGATTCGACTCAAGTACGAGAACGAAGCAAGGAAGAGGAGGTATCACATTCCTTTCATCACCTTTTTCTGCAACTTTAAATTGATCCTACAATTATTTACTCGCTTGCACTTGAGCCACTCTCCACTTAGCTTGTTATCCTATAAATTCTATTCCTTTGCTAGTGTATCCTTTTTAGCTTTGAAATAATTAGTAATGAACTTGGTTAAAAATATTTCCAACATTTTTACAACAAGAAAAAGCATCCAAAAGATTACTTGAGTCCATGTTTAGCCCAAAGGATTTGATTTTATAACTACTCGACCCCATTTGAGCTTAATGTAAATAGACTCGATAACACTCTTGAATGAAATTGTCAGATAAAATGGATGCTTCAAAGTAGTAGAGATTATGCCACTACTTTTTATAATAATTACAGTAAGATATTGCTTTATGCATGTCAATACAACACTGTCGTGATCCATGGGGAACTATTAACTCCGCCAGCCAACAAACGATCTAAATGTGGGAAACCACTTGATTTCGGCTATTGAGTTATGCAAGCGTTTGTAGCACCAATGCTATGACGGGTAAAATTTTAGTCTCCTCGTGGTTTCACATTCCAATTGAAGTTTTAGTACTCCTCTGACCCACTATTGCTCAATAGTTATCTATTGGCCTGGTCACGAGTGTGCAACACAGTCCCAAGTAACATGTTAAAAGTAGTGGCATGATTTCTCTATGAAAGGGCTGAAGTTTTTGAAAAACAAGGAAAGGAAAAAGGTGCTTTGAGAGTCTTGAAATTTTGATATGGAAATAGATGAGTTGTTCTTAAATTGAATATTTTTTGTGCCAACTTGAGTACTCTTAATTGATTAAAGAAACAAGAGGAAAAAGTTTTCATCTCTCAACAAAGAGAGACACCAAAAGAATTTGTTTCACTTTCTTAGCTAAACTTTTAACACTTGCTCGGGCATATGATTTATTTGCTAGCAAGATATACGTGGTTAGTAAGTGGACTCACTGCAATCTTGTGAATACTTGTATGATCATGTTTGAGATTGCAGGAATTGTGAAGAAAAAAATTTGACACCAATTCGAGCTAGTAAGTTATTTTATTTCACTATCGAATCTCCGCTATTCTTCCTTATTTTCTTGTCACTCAAGGGCGAGCAACATCTAATCTTGGGGGAGTTGATAGCTATGAGATTCAACATCTTTTTTATGGTTTTTATTGATGGTTTTCTTCTAGATTTGATTGTTTTCTAGCTTTACCTAACGCTAATACTTCAGTAGCAAAGAAAACTTGGTCTTTAATCTGTGTTTCAGGTTCTGAATATCAACAGAAGATTTTAACAAGAGAAACACAATATTCAGATGAAACAAGCAAGTCTCTTTTCGGAAGCAATCAAGGGAGGCATACAGAAGCTTTAACGAGCAACTATACGGCAGGAATATTTTTTCTGGCCGTATAGTTCCCGCCGTATAGTTGCCACCGCCTCCGCCTTGTCAAAAGGGACAAATTTCATGAAGATATAGGACGTGAAATCACAACACAGCAGCTGCCATCCCATCCAAAAAGGCGAAACAAGAAATCCGGAGAAGAAGGGGAAGACGTTCTTCATCTCCCTCCATGATCTTTGACCTCCTAGCCATCACACCCTCATAGCCAATACTTGTACTTGAGAGAGAGAGAGAGAGATCTTCACTTTGCAAGATTAGGGTTTGATTTTGTTTCTTCCTATCTTGAATTGTGTTGGATTACTTTTCTATTCTTATTGTGGATCCCCACGGTAATATCAAGAAGAACTCCCTTTATTTAATTATATCGATGATGCTTTCTTCTCTCATGAGTGAGTAAGTTCCTTGGGCATGGGAGATGTAAGGGATTGGTGAGATGTGATGTGACTCCATATATTTTCCATTAGTTTGTGATTGATTTTAATTATTATATTATGTGTGATTCACTATCTATGGGATGACTAATGCTTGTTGTCCAATTAAGGGCCCAAACAACATGATGCTTTGTTCTAGATAGATAGGATCTTGTTTTCTAGCTGACCGGCGACTCCCGAGTGACACAGGGATATCAAGGGGAAACAAGTTTGACTCAAGGATCACGAGGAACCACTGTGCTTATTGCATTAGTTTGATCCAAGGAGCTTAATTGCTAAGCAACCTGAGGGATCTTAATCGTCTAGTGACTGACCATGGTTTTGGTAACAGACTAGTAGGATTATTGAAGTTGGGATGAAATCTACCAAGAGGAGTTCCGGCTAATTATGGGTTGCTCGCCTACACATATACTTATAAGATTATAATTGTAACACTCATCATTTGTCCACCTGGTACATTCACTATCACCATGAACTGTATCTCCCCGCGTCTTCTTTGTCATCTGCAGAAAACCACAAACAATCAAATTGTTCTTTACTTTTATGTTTTTTATTCCTAAAGTTTACATTTTAGTTTTATTTAAATACATCAAGTTTAATCCAAATTTCATTCTTATTTCCACACGTGTAGTTAATTCACTTGAAGACCTGTGAAAACTTTGAGTGTGACAGAGACTTCATTTATAAACACTTACCATTGGGCTCCATGTGGGATTGATATCTATACTTCAAAACTAGCTACAAACAATCTGTGCACTTGCATACATCATCAGTCTCCTTCATCTTCCTCGACCAGGACCCGCAGTACCATCAAGGCCTCGCCAGAGTAGCTCGCAACCACCTTGTACCTAGGAACCAGGAGCTAGAAGAGGACGAGCCGCATCGTCGATCTATTCCACCTCGATCATGCTTTCTACACCGATTGGTCGCTGGTGACACTCCCTCCCTCTTGTGTGCTTTGTCACTGTTGCCTTCGGTCGAACACCCTGCATGTGCTGCTGCAACGTGTCGATAGTTTCTTTAGAAGTGTTCTCATTGCCGCTTTGCGGTTAGGCCCTCCCCCTTTCCGGATCCTCAACCCGCAGCCCCCTCCTAGGACACACCTATTAGCCTCTCAATCCAAACCCAGCCTGGTCTTTTTACAAAAAGGGACCTCGTCTTTGTGAAGCTCAACCCGACATCCCCCATAGACCTAGCATCGCCCACGTGTCTCCACCAAGTTTGTGTGCACCCACGTGGACCCGAAACCCTGTTGGCCCACTTGGCAGTGGATGTGAGTAGACCAACCCGAAGTAAGAAAAGTTATGTGTTTTCCTAAATTCAAAAATAAAAACCAGAAATGAATATATGAATTAATTCATAACATTTCAATGATTTGGAATTTTAATTCAGACTCTATATGAAATATGTCTTGTTTTTTAATCCAAATATTTTCAGAAATGACTCTAACTAGTAAAACCTTTTACTTTGACCCTAATTTGAATTAAAGTGATTTAATAATGTTTTAAATTCATATTTTGAAATAATACAAATGATATATGTTTTTGGATTAAAAAATGCCAGGAATATGAATATGCTATTTAAAATAAATTATGGGCATTTAAAATTTTCGAATTATTAAATGTTATTAAATGCCTTTATCTTAATAAATTCATAATTTTAATTTCGTAACTCTGAATTTGACAAATGATATGTCTCAAATGATCAGCTCGACGAGGCCGTTCTAACTATGCATTCCATAATATGAATTGAAGCATGCATAATATACATATTAAGGAGGCATCAAGGTTTATGCAAGCAAAACATGACTAAATAATTAATAAAAAGCTTTATTCTTGTACCCCACATCATTCCATCATGGAATACTTTGTTTTTATTGTTGCATATGTTCATATGATTTGGCAATTTACTTATTATGGCCCTTTGTGTGTTTATCTTTTATTCCGGATAGATGCCGATCAAGGGAACTATCAAGAGAAACAATAGTACTACCTGGATCCCGGTTACCGTACTAATGGTCCGACAGGAAAGCAATTCCCCATGCTTGCATTACATATAGCACCTATGCCTCTATCCTATTCTTGCATCATTGAGTAACGATTGCATTAAATTGAATCCCAAGAATTCTATAGCCTTTACATTTAAACCCCACCGAAGCTTGTATCATCAATCCTATGAGCCATGCGAGTCGTAGAATTGCATGTGTAGGGTTTGTGCGAGTCTGATGCATAACAAGGTACCTAAACAACTTAAACTGTCTAGTAATGAGACAACTAAAAAGAGGCACTGGTGGGCAATATCTGTTATTTGGTTCTTCCATGCTGCCTTGTGTCCCATAGGATCCCGAGTACTTGATTCCTATTCCTTGACTATCACACTATCCGCATGTGGGACCATGAATCCCCTTAGCCTGAGCTTGATTCACACTTCATTTCTTGGGGCCACAAAGTAGATTGGGGAGTTATTACTATCTTGTACTTATGCCATGCTTTACTGCTTTATTTACTATTGTGCATGGAGTGCCTATACTGTTGTGGAACCCCGTGCCACATTTTCGCGGTATCGACAAGCCCAGTCACACTTTTGGATTCCCAGTTGTTTACAACCATCGTCACAAACCTTGGGTCCATCTTGGAGCCAGCCAACTTCATTACGGGTAGCTTAGTGGGATGGCCCCCTGAAATCAATTTTGAATCTTGTGAATGCTTTGTCATGAGGCCTCATTACTTTTTGTTTGGTTCTTCCCAAGGTTGATCGTGCGTGTGTTGCTATTTGTGCACATCTATAGGGTAAATCTTTCTAAAAGCCGTGTACACAGTTATAGATGACTTAGAGCATAGTTTCTCGATCATAGACAAGTATAATTAAAGTACCATGTTTAATTTGACTAAACATGACTAGTAAATAGTGTAGCACTCATGGAATGGTTAATAAAATTGCCAGCGGATGGGATGTTTTTCCGCCTTCTTGTTCGGTAAGCGAGAAGGAGGGAGAGCGATGTTTATTTATGTTATTTATAAAACTTCTGTTTCTAATTAACGACTGTCCATCCATATTAGGTTGGGCGGATGTTGTAGCATATCTTTATCGAACTATTCAGATATTATATTTCCCTGCAATTGCGTCACCCCTAGGTTGTTCCCATTAGCTGCAAAAATACTTGTCGAGTGCCCTAGGGTCTCACACCATAAATATTGATCAGATTGTCAGGTATACCCCTATGGTGGCTACTATGTCGATGAGGTAGATGAAGGAGGAAATGACCCTCTTGCGTAGAGATTCCGAGGATGGAGATCTCTGAGATCTGTCGGCGGGAAATTGCTTATTTCCGTGGCATCTTATGCTAATTTTCTTCTTAATCCGTACTCGGATCTTGTCTTCCGCTTCCGCTTGATACTATGTTGATTGATGTATGAGGATGTATCCTAAACTAATATATCTATCTAGGATATTTGGATCTTGTCGTATGGCGTTGGAATATTTCCTTTCTTTATAGAAGGAATTGCTCTGATGTACTCTCGTATGTCGCTGACATACATACTCATTTGTGTATGTTTTGTTCGCATACCTGTCGACATAGCCACTCGCACTTGTTACAATGTTCTTGAAAGTGGGTAGGGTGGTTGGCCGGTACCATGCCCTGCTCTGCTTCTATGGGCCTGCATGTGGGTGGACTTGGGCCTCTGCGGTAGCACCCCTTATCCACTTTTGGGTTCATCCTGGCTTGTAGATTATAGCATATGGTCTGAGGTATTACATCTGGTATCAGAGCCATTCTGCCCTTCAGGGTCTCAACCAAGGTTGTTGTTGTTAGTCTATAAAATATTTTGGTAGCTATATATTAGGGAAAAACTAATATGAGAGTAGGACTGCTTCCATTTTTCTTCTTACCCACCCACCACCCATTTCTGGTAAGGAAGTGTAATATTTGTCTATCCTCTTCTAAAAATTCAAACTAGGATTAACGTGTTTGGTGTATTTGTAGTACCATAGGATGTGTATTATATCCTTTGTCTATTTGTTTCATCCAACCTTGTTTTCACAATCTGCCTTTGGGTATCAACTGTTGGTTCATTCCATACCTACAGGCTTATGTGTAAACCGACGCGATCTGTCAGACTCTTTGTAAACCGACGCAATCTTGTTAAGGGTGTTCTTCTTTCCTGCATGCTTTCACAAAATGTGGAGTTGCTAATCTCTATCCGTTGAGTTGTTTTTGGCACCTATTGATATTTTAATTCTAAAAATGCGGAAAAAAATTATTTCATACATCTGTGTTTCCACCCTCCTTTCAGCCATGTGTGATATGCTAAGTATCTTATTTTGTCGCCATATTCATGCTAACTCGATCTTTTGCCACCAATGCATAATCCTGAAGTTTTTGTTTCATCTTCAAATTCTTTGGGATAAATACGTAACTGGCATCGATCCAATGCTTATGATTGTAATTGGTTCTCGATATAGCTATGTGACACTTATCATTAATGGAATATGGTCAATGCTATCAATCTAATTCACTAAATGATTGTGGTTATCTCTTGTGATTTTGAGCTATACCGTGATCATATCTATATCATATTCAAGTATCTTTGGCAATCTGGAGATTCTTTAGGCACTATGGTGGATTATCATCTGGTTATCGTGCTTCACATCTTTTTAAACTCCATATCTCTGCAAGGTTCTCTTTGATACGAGAGAATATCATTCTTTCATCTGTGATATCTTTGCTTAAATGTATGAGTTATCATCGGTTCTTACCCAAATCTTCCTCTCTTCAACCGATGGTCTAATTAACAAGGTGAACAAGTCAGTGTCTATTTTCTTATCTGATGGCCGGGCAATCTATTATTTCAAGGCATATATCTAAACACCAAACCTGCTCTTTATGTTGATCTTTCGTGGTGGTATATCTTGACGATATTCTTGCCTATTCTAAATCAATGGAAGAACATGAATAACATCTTCTTTTCATCATATCAAGCTTCGAGAACACCGTATCTCTGCAAAGTTCTCAAAGTGTAAAACCTGACTTTCTAAAGTCACCTATGTTGACCATGTCCTTCTGGTCAACACATTGCTACAATTATAGAATCATCAAATCAGTTGTTAAATCTGACCCACCATCAGATTCCAACCAACTCTGGAGCTTTATCCTCGGTTTGACTGCTTTGTTGAAGACTTCCTCAAGATGGCTAAATCTCTCTCAAATATTCTCAAGAAGGATAATAAATTATTTTGGTCTTCCGCTCATCAAGAAATGTTTTGAAACCCTCTCTCTTTATCTTCTATCATCAATCCGCCAGATTTCATGAAGATTTTCTAGATATTTCGTAATTATTCTATTCAAGGTTTTGGTTGCTATCCGTAATCTTTCTCTAGAATCCTTCATCTATTTCCATGATCTGTCATTCATATCTTTTATGGCGGCTTGGGTCTTCTGACACGAAGACAACATCATCATTTTTATCCACTTTGGATCTGATGAATCGTTTGCATAAAATATTTTTTTCCTTACGAAGCATCATGAATTCTGCTTGTCAAGATCTTCATCATAAATTCGAGAATTAGGTTGCATCATTTTCTTATTCATGTGCGGAGTAATGCTTTGTGTGCGGGATGGATTAGCTAGCATACCACTACTCTTATCGTTCACTTTTGTACATTGGATTGGTAGATTAATGCGATTTCACTCATTACACGGAAGTCAAAAGTGGCCTTTATCCCTCGAGACTTTTTCTTTTGTCCTTGTTTTTCTAAAGTGTTACCTTAAGAACATAATCAATAATCCATTGTTGTTGGTCTTGTCTATTTCAAGATGGAGAAAATATTGAATGATCTGGTGGAAACAAATGCAAAATCTTCTTTGTTCTCTTCATTCTGCTGACGTGCTACATCATTATACAAGTTGGATGGAAGATATGTGTTACTTCAAGTTGTCAAACCTATTTCTCTTGGTGAGGAAAGGTATGGTCGTTATCATCATTCGCAAAATCTGTTACAATAACTTCATGGATAAGGAAAGTAATAAACATCTCTACAATAACCCCTAGATCTGTATATTCAACTTCTTCCTCAAGATTCCACCATAAACTTGGATCACCTCTTTATCTTGAAGATAAATCCGTGCACCCCAATTGTACGATCCTTTGGGCCTTACCGGTGGAAGACGAATCTGATCCAAGAATTCAGGAACCCATATCTTTCCGTCGATATCAAGGGACCTTATTGTTTGAAGGCAATAGTGTTTCTCCCAAACTTCATTCCTTAAATCTAAGGGAAGAAACAATGCTATTTTCATAGTGGTTGTTAACATATCCAAATCCTTCTTTTCTTCTGGTAACAGAAAGAATCATCTTCACGTGCAATTTTGATTGTTAATCCTTTTCAGTTTGTCTGATCCTTCAGGTTGAAGTAAGAAGCTTTCTTATTTTGAATCTCTTAAAGTTCTTGTTTCAAACAAGAAAAACTCAATGTCTTAAAGTTCTTGTTTCGCAGCATGTCTAGAAAGTTTTGCAAGATGTATTGGTCGACTTTGGAACATGAGGATCACATTCGTTCCGAACATCCACCTCTCGTTGTGTCTTTTTCTTTTCCTAGGAATCTCGGGGCGAGATTCTTGTTTAGTGGGGGAGAGTTGTAGCATCCCAATTGTCTAACAATTTTAATGCTACTTGGTTTATCCACATAATGCTACTTCCTACATACCATCATTGCATTGCATAATATCATGCTCATGTCACCATGCCATCTTGCACTTGAGCATCATATAAAACCCTTTTATTTGGTTCTTCCTACAAATTCATTTATATTGTATTACTTGTATTTGCCTCTTGATATATTGTAGTTGGATCTTGATATATTGATTGATGCCCAGGTGGAGTTGTGGGATTATCTCTTTCAACTCCACCGCCTGTATTTGGCTTTATCCAAATTCCACCACCCTAGTCATATATGAGCCAGTGTCTTTATATTGCTATTTAAATCTAGCTCATGTGTGCTGGGATGGGTCCACTTATAATTTTACATGCTCCCATATATGATATATGTTGTTTTCACAATATTAAATGTGTGGAGCCACATTAACCACCTTTGCATGCTATGTGTGTAGAATTCTTCCTCTATCATCCATATGGCTTATATTTGGATATGTGAGCATGTTTGAATATATGAGGTCATATAATCAACTAGTGGAACACACACACTAGTATGGCCCATTTATATACATGTATGTTCATATCTTCATTATTACTTATGGGAAGCAAGCCATCTTTCTTTTGTCATGGACTTTATTCATATTTGAATGTATGTATGGAATAAATGCCCCTGTACATTATAGTTGTTTTCACAATTATTGGTGGAGCATTTAAGACTCATGCATGTACCATGCAAGCTTGCCTTCTCCTTCTTTTATGGTTTTGCTTTTGTTTTGGAATGGAGCTAGCTTTGTTTGAAATCAAACAAGTGGACAAATTCCAAAGAACTTAAATGTTCATCTAATTTGCTCCTATCCTCTAGATGGTTTTCTTGGATCTTGTGGTTCTTTTGTTTTTCGTTCAAGATCTTGTTTTTCAAACAATCAAATCAAAACAACTAAAATTGACGGAAAAGAGGAAACCTATCTATCTAATCTCCCATACCCCTCTTTGATCTACTTAGCTAAATTTATAGCTAAGCTAGTTATGCGAAGAACCCACAAATGTCACACACACCATATAACCATCTGCCCACCCCTTTTTCCTTGTCTTAGCGCTCAAGAGGAACCAACTCACCCCCCTCTTGCCCTAGCACATGTTTGGTCCCCTATGCCCTCTCTCTTGCTACAGGACAAGGAGGAGACGAGGAGAAGCCCAAACCCTAGTAAATTTATCGCACATGCTCCCTTCCATTCTCTCGATTGGCTTTGGTAAAAAGTGGATGGCACTACCACGTGAGCCTTGCCTCCCTTATCTTCCTAGCCCCCCTTAGATTGCGGTCCAGTTCCCCTTCTCCTTCTTTTTCTTCCCCAAGCTCCAACCATGGATAGAACCCTAACTGACCACCACCAGCTCTGCTAGCCGGTGTTGGGGGTTGTACCAGGAGCAGCAAGGCATCGTGGAGCGTGGGTCTACTTCATATTCCTCGACCAGGACCCATAGTACCGCAAAAGCCTCGCCGGAGTAGCTCGTAGCTGCCTTGTACCCAGGAACTAGGATCTAGAAGAGGATGAGCTGCGATGTCGATCTATTCCACCTCGAGCATGCTTTCTGCACCGATTGGTCACTGGTGAGCCCCTCATCCTCCTCGGCATGGCCCACTCCCTCTCGTTCCCTGTGTCGCCATCACCTTCCATCGAACGCCCTGCTGGTGCGCTGCCACTCGCTTGACGGGCTACAACAGCAGCTCACACCTGTTGCTCGAACCACTGCCCTCTGTTCACTAGTATCTTGACGAGTTAAACCCTCGAGTTCAGCTCTATGACGGTGGATACGCAAGATAACATGCTCCCGAAGATGCCGCAAGCCACGATGACGGCGGCCACCATGTACCTCCTCAACAACCAACCACTGGCTGGAGATCCACGAGCCGCCATGCACCGATCTATGATCGCGGGCCTGGGACTAATCGAGGCCGCCCTTGACAAAGAGCCAACGCTAGAGCCGAAGAAAAGAAAGGCTCTAGCCAAACGCTACTTCTCGCCCTCGTCCAGCGATGATATCCACGACTTGTCTAGACGTCGCCGCTCACGGCGACATGATCACGACTACGACGCACGTGATGACATCACGCAGCGCAAAGTCGACAAAATGCATGCAAGGCGCGCTCGTTTGACAGACTCGGAGGACGACGAGCCAGAGCTCTGCGACGCCAAATGCTTTAGCAGAGTGATCAGGCAAAAGCGAATGCCTAAAGGGTTCGAACTCCCCTCGGAGAACCCAAAATTTGATGGCCTACAGGACCCAAAGATTTGGCTGGAGGATCACATCTCCTCCGTCAGGCTGCACGGCGGGAGTCGAAGCACGGACATGCAATGCCTGTAGCTACAGCTGCAAGGCGCCACTCGTGCATGGCTCAACAACCTCCCGTGCAGATCCATTCACAGCTGGGAAGAGCTAGTCTATAGCTTGGTGCACAACTTCAATGGCACTTACAAAAGGCCTGGATCAATCGAAGAACTGAGAGGCTACCAACAAAGGTCTGGCGAGTCGCTGTGCTCGTACATCCAGGGATGGTCCATCATCAAAAACTCCGTAGAAAACATCTCGGAGGACCGCGCAATCGATGTGTTCAACGGCGGCGTTCGTTGTATAGAGCTAAGGGAGGAGTTGGGCCCCTCGAAGCCCAAAATGATTGACCACCTGATGGAAATCGTGAATCGGTGGGAGACGGAGAAGATTCGGTAAAAAACCTCACATACTCCAATGATGATGACGACCTTGGGTGCAGACACGACCGCCGAGGAAAACGTTGAATGCGCGTCTACGAGGATCGCGATGAATCCAATATGGTCATTGCCGGCTACGCTGACAAATGCGCCAACAACTGCAACAACGGATATAGCAGCGGTGGATACCGCGACAGCAAGAAAACCACGCAGGTGTGGCAGCGCCGCACTCGCGAAGAGGCACTCGTAACATCTATCCAGGACAAACTGTCTGGACCATGCAACATGCATTTCTACATCGACAAGCACGATGGCAAGAAAAATTCTCTCCATATCCTAAAGGACTTCCACGAGTTCCTCAAGCTCCACGAAGGCCTGGCTCAGATGAATCGCGACATGATCAACCAGGGCTACGGAGCCGCCCCAGGCGTTGTGGCACATGGAGCTCCTCCACCACCGCCCAGACCACCACCACCCATGGCTGTGTCAGTCCAGCATCATGGAGGCGAGCCGTACCCACGAGCCGTGGGAAACATGGGGATGATCCAAAAGGGGTGTCCCTCTAATCGAATGCAGAAAGAAATCACTCACCAAGTTAATTTGGTGATAAACTCTCCACCTTCCACCACTGAGTACCTCAGTGGAAGCGAATCCTGCATCCTTCGACAAGCGCGACCACCCGCGTCAAGTTCCTCGCCCAGGCCACTGTCCCCTCATACTCGAGGCGCAGATCAGCGGCTTCGACATGAGTCGCGTCTTCATGGACAGCGGGAGCGGCATCAACCTCATGTTCTCAAGTACCTTGCACGCGATGAGGATCCCTCTGACATGCTTGGAAGTCTCAGACATGATGTTCCACGGCATCGTCCCAGGGAAGGGTGTATATCCCCTGGGAAAAATTAACCTCGACATCATCTTTGGCACGCCGCAAAATTTTCAGCAAGAGCGCATTGACTTTGAGGTCGTCGACTGGCCCTCACAGTACCACTGCATCCTCGGACGTGTCGCGTTCGTGAGGTTCATGGCGGTGCCATGCTATGCCTATATGCAGATGAAGATTCCAGGACCAAACAGCGCCATCACAATCAACGGAAGCTTTGAAAGGTCCGACATCGGTGATAGGGAATTCAACAGAATCTCCCAGTCCTTTGTCATGCAAGAGGAACTCAGAAAACTGAAGGAGTCGACAGACAACAGTCTGCCTCCCCTGAGCAGGCCAAGTTCACCCGACCTGTCTTTCGACTTGTCAGTGCACACAAAGAAAGTCCAGGTCCACCCGACGGATCCGACCAAGATGGCCCTCATCGCCAACAACTTGTGTTCTGCATAGGAACTCGTGCTCGTCGAATTCCTCTGTGAGCACTGGGAAATCTTCGCCTGGTGTCCATCAGACATGCCAGGGGTTCCCAAGGAATTCGCCGAGCACTCACTCAATGAGAACCCAGACGCAAGGTCAGTCAAGCAGACAATACAGCGACTGTCTGAACCAAGAGCAAAAGCAGTTGGAATGGACATCAACAGACTCCTCGAGGCAAATTTCATACGCGAGATCAAGGAAAGCACCTGGCTCGCTAACACAGTGCTTGTGCCTAAAAAAGACACGGATATCTTGCGGATGTGCGTGGACTTCACCTCCTTGAATAAGCACTGCCCAAAGGATCACTTCTCGTTGCCACGGATCAATCAAATAATCGACTCTACTGCAGGATGCGAGTGCCTCTGCTTCCTCGATGCCTACTCAAGCTACAATAAGATTCGAATGAAGGAGGAAGACCAGGAGAAAACGGCGTTTACAACGCCCTTCGGTGTGTTCTGCTACAACACAATGCCTTTCGGGCTATAAAATGTAGGAGCCACCTATCAGCGGTGCATGCAGGCTTGCCTCAAAAACCAACTTGGTCGCAATATCCAAGTCTATGTTGACGACATCATCATCAAAACCAAGGACGATTCCACGTCAATCGACGATCTCCGTGAGACCTTCGCTAACCTCGACCGCTACCGGATCAAGCTCAATCCGGACAAATGCGCCTTCGACGTACCATTTGGGCAACTACTCGGGTATCTCATCTCTGCGAGAGGGATCAAAGCAAACCCGAAGAAAATAAAGGCCATACTAGCCACGGAGAAGCCAAAGAATGCAAAAGGTGTCCAACAGCTAGCTGGACGAATCGCGGCGCTCAGTCGATTCATTAGTCGAATGGGTGAAAAGGCACTGCCCTTCTACCAACTCCTCCGCAAAGCTGACAAGTTTGAGCGAACAGATGAGGCGCAAGAAGTATTCGAGGACCTCAAGCATCTACTATCCACCTCGCTACTACTGGTGACACCTCATGAAAAGGAACCACTATTTCTCTACATCTCCGCCACCAACCAGGTGGTCAGCACGGTGCTCGTGGTGGAACGAGCCGAAGAAAATAAAGTCCACAGGGTTTAGCCCCCAGTATACTACCTTAGCGAGGTGCTCACGCCAACAAAGCAGCAGTACCCGCACTATCAGAAGTTGGCGTATGGCGTCTTCATGACAGCCAGGCGACAGCGTCACTACTTCCAGGAGCACTCAATCATAGTAGTAAACGACACCCCGCTCGGGCACATACTCAACAATCCTGACGCCTTTGACGGGCGAGTGCGGTCTGGGCATTGAGTATCACCACGACATCATCACGAAGCACAGCGATCAAGTCGCAGGTTCTCCCGGACTTCCTCATGCACTGGATGGAGAACCAGCTCCCAGACAAACCAGATATGTCCTATCTCTGGACAATGCACTTCAATGGATCCAAGGGAAAGGACGGAGCTGGCGTAGGTGTCATACTGACATCGCCCCTAGGAGATAAGATGAAATATGTTCTGCGAATGCAGTTCACAGCCGCCAATAACAAAGACGAGTACAAGGCCTTAATCCACGGGATGCAGATGGCGAAAGCCTGCGGTGCAAAGAGGCTCATCATCTATGGCGACTCTAAGCTGGTGGTCAACCAAACGATGCACGAGTGCGACACACTGAGCGACAACATGATCTCCTATCGCAACCTCTATGACACACTCGAGGGAGACTTCGACGGCTGCAAGCTGCATCACGTAGGCCGCGAAAGCAATGAAGACGCAGATCTACTCACCAACATCGGCTCCACTTGTGCCCCCATACAACCTGGGGTATTCCTCGAGCGCATCTGCAAACGCTCCATCAAGCCCAAGGCTCCAGAGAAGAAACCAAGCACATCAACGGACTCGGGGGCTACGCCACCCAACGAGCCAATGGCACTCGATGACACGAATCTTGGTACAGGAATCGAAGGCTCAATGGAGGTCATGATGATCGAGCCATCTTGGACACATCCGTACATCACATATCTGCTCACCAAGAGGCTGCTGGATGACCCGACTGATGGACGACACATTGCATGACGATCCAAGGCATTCGCCCTCATCAACGGCGAACTATACAAACACAGCATTACAGGGGTACTTCAACGGTGCGTCTCCAACGGCGATAGAAGGGTCATCCTCCTCGACATACATGAAGGCACTTGTGGACATCATGCTGGCAGTCGCGCCCTCATTGCCAAAGCTCTACGAGCTGGATTCTACTATCCCACGGCCATGCGTGACACCAAGGACATCGTCCAATGCTGCAATGCTTGCTAGTGATTCGCGGACAAATCTCACACGCCTGGCGTGGAACTCAGCCCAATACCATTGGCTTGGCCCTTCGCACAATGGGGACTCGACATGGTCACCAAGCTCCCAAAGTCCTCGCGAGGAGGTTATGTCTACCTCTTAGTCGCGGTCGACAAATTCACGTGGTGGATCGAGGCCATGCCGGTGACGAATCAATCAGGAGTCAGCGCTATCAAGTTCTTCGAGCCCATCGTCTACCGCTTTGGAGTGCCACATAGCATCATCATGGAGAATGGGATGAACTTCACCTCTAAGGAGTTCCAGGAATTCTGTGAAAACCTAGGAATCAACATAATCTATGCCTCGGTGGCTCACCCTCAGACCAATGGTCAAGTCGAAAAGGCCAACGGCCTCGTCTGTGGCGGAATCAAGAAACAACTCCTCCGGCCACTCGAACAAGCCGCTGGATGCTAGCCAGACAAGCTGCAATCCATACTTTGGAGCCTACGTATAACTCCAAACAGCAACACGGGATACACTCTGTTCTTCATGGTGCACGGTGCTGAAGCGGTGCTACCGTAGAAGTGTGCTACAAAGCCCCACGGGTGGTTACATACAGCGAGAAGGAGTCAACTCTCGCACTCGAAGACTTCATTGACCTCCTTGACAAGGCACGCGTGATAGCAACGGAGAGATCAACGATCTACCAGCAGAGCCTCCGCAACTACCACAACAGAAGGCTACACCCCAGATCCTTCGTCGAAGGAGACCTGGTCCTGCGACTAAAGAAACAAGGGCATCTCAAGCTCGAGTCCCCTTGGGAAGGACCTTACGTGATTACAGAAGTAATCCTAGGTGGCGCCTATCGCCTTAAAGATTTCGAGAGCGAAGTCGCATACTCCAACCCCTGAAATGTCGCGCAGCTGCGTCGTTTCTACCCCTAGTCATTTTTCCATTACAAATAAGGCTATTGAGCCAGGCTACTTAGCCACACACTGTAACTCGTACTATTCTGCGAATAAATAAAGCTAAGTGCCCCGAAACTCTGTGTCTTTTCCTATTTTCTTGCAATTTCATCACTCGGGGGCTGCACCACCCTTTACACTTTTGTTCTATGAATAAATCGATGTATCCTGAGTAGCTGACGCACTACCAATCGAACCCTTGATAAACACCAACCCAGTTGCAACGCACCTGACAGGTTAGCAAGGTGCTGAGATAAACACACGTCAGGCTAACAAAAAGAAACTGCAAAGTATAATGCACTCGGAAAATATACAAGCTAGCAAGCTCTTCAGATATCAATGGGTATTAAATACACCCAACACAATCATACGAACTTTACAACACTTATACACCTAAATGCAGGATACAAAATTACGCTACTGCAGCAAAAGATGCACATTTGTCTGCTCTTCAAAGAAGTCGATGATGTCCTCTACTGGCTGATGAACTGCCTGGTAGTTCGGCACGATGTTCTAGGTCATCCCTTCTGGCGGTGGCGGCGGTCCAGCAACAACAGACGCTATGTCCACATCTGGCCGATGCAGTCGCACCATCGATAGGGAAGCCTTGGCACCAGCAACCAGCTGCTGCCGCATGCACTCATGTACCACACTTATATCTTGAAATTTCACGAGCAGAGCCAACATGCTTGAAGGGATGGCATCCAGCGGAAACATCATCTGATAAATGTGCCCGAGGCACGACTGCGCCTTCTTCAAGCATTGAAGCACTCGAGAAGAACGTGTTGGGTAAGCAGCATAGAAAACAAAAAAATTCCTACGGTGTGAACTACATGCCAAGATCTATCTACTAGGTACAAAGCAACGGGTGGACATACATCCAATGAGAACTTACCCTCGTAGACAACGAGCTTTGTTAACGAGTAGGAACTCGTGGTTGATGTAGTCATACACTTGCCGATCTCAAGATCGTGATGAAGTCCAGCAGGTCCGGCTCCAGCACCACCAAGTCCAGCATCGCAAAGCAGCGGTGCATCCGTGATCGCACACACGTCCGGTACCCCGACAACCTCCGTTCCTCGCTCCAGCAAAGCAGCGGAAGCAGCAACTCCTTTCCAGATAAAGCCACTGGGAACATGTATCTCGCTAATCCGAGACCATGGGGGAATAATACTAGAGGGGGACAGAGATCCTTCACAAGGAGGTGTGTGTGAGAAGTGAGGAGGGGGTGGCCTTTTATAGGAGGAGGGGGGTGCCCATCCTTCATGGACGGCGCATGGAGGGGGTGACCCTTCACCTCTTCCATTCATGTGGTGGTAATCCCTCCACATTAAAATGCCCCTTCACATTCTCTTTTAAAGTCTCCACTTTAAATGCATTAAATTTCTCCAAATTTAATGCTATCTCATTTAATAAAACTCTTTTATTATTTTTATTCAGAATTTTATTAATTAATTTAATTAACAAACATTCACATAAAACCCCTTGCAACATTTCAATATTACATGCAGAACCAATTTCAGCAATTTCACCCGAAACAGTTTCGGTGTCTATTGAAATAATTCCAGCGCTTTCTTAAATCTTTATCTGAAACATATTTGCTCCAAATGGTGTCAGTATCCCTTAAGTGTGTCACCCTACGGTTCGCAAATAAAGCAGACATGATCGAGACCCCTCTCCGATCAATAATCAGCAGCGGGACCTGGAGATACATACTGACTCCTACACATTCAACGATGACTTCTGTGATCGTGAGAACCTTTAACGCTAGTAACTAAATCCCTTTGTCCCGCGATATATTACATGTCCGAGATTCGATCATCGTTATCTCCATACCTAGTTTGATCTTGTTACCGACATGCACTCTTTTCTCGTTCCCGTGATATCACATTCTAGTGATCACATCACTTGCTTGCAAGCTATTTCAATGTGATATCATCGAGAGGGCCTAGAGTATATCTATCTATCATCGGGATGGACAAATCCCACTCTTGATCCATGAGCCTCAACATAACACTTTTGTAGCACTAAACCCACCTTTATAGTCACCCTGTTACGGTGTGACGTTTGATGTTATGAAGATACTCTTCCGGTGTTAGAAATTAACATGATCTCATGGTCTAAGGATAAAGATTACTTCGTATGATGTTATAGCAATATAAACATAATGACTTTGATCGTAATGCTATACTTCGGATGAATGTTCATCACATCATTCCACCAATGGTGTGACCTTGTTATTAACAACATCCAATGTCCATGATCAGGAAACCTTGATCATCTTGTTAATCAACAAGCTAGTCTATAAGAGAGGCATAACTAGGAACCCTTTTTGTTTATTAAACACACATGTATTGATGTTTCTGATCAATACAATTCTAGCATGTAAAATAAACATTTATCATAAACATGGAATAAGATAATAACCACTTTATTATTGCCTCTCGGGCATATTCCCTTCAGTCTCCCACTTGAACTAGAGTCAATAATCTAGTTTGAAAAACTTTGCGTATTGAACACCTATGGCTTTCTGGTGTTGCATATACGCTATTGCTAGTGGTTAACATAATCTCTGGATCCAGCGGTTTCAGGTCCGTGTGTATTTGCATGTCTCTGCGTCTCTACGCATCACTCATTCTCAAATGAGATGGCATTGTATAGATTTGGTCCTTTGGTGAGACCTTTAGTTCGTTCGGCTCAAAATATGTTGACATTATTGTCACACAATATATATTCATAGTATTAGCCCACTTTGAACCACACCTAGTTTGATAACAAACTACTTAACACAAATGCCCTCCTTTGCTGCTACTATAGCAGTCATATACTTAGCCTTTTGTTGTAGTATCCGTCACAATGTCTCAACTTTGGAACTCATCCAAATCCATCGTGGAACATCCTTTCCATTACATTGTGCCACCCATAGTCTAAATTGAGATAAATTTAATTTGTATCTTGTGACAAAACTAGTATCAATGTAACACTTTACAATGAACTACCTTTAACTATTTGTCATATATTATATATTCTTAGTTCTTCCAAAGCTCATAAGAATATCTTTACTATTGTCCAATGATAATCTTATGAATCATTCTGGTATATGCTCATAACATTTAGAGCGTAGGACATTCTGGATATATACATATCATGGTATAATCGATCAAAATCTTCATGTGATTTTACTCACCAAGTGTTGAAACACTTGAATTTTGATACAATCCTTTCCATGTAGCAAGAACCTTTCTTGTTGTTTCCATATTGAACCCTTTAAATATCTCATATATGTATGTCTGGCACAACCATATTAGCGCCTTAATCTATCCATATAGATATTGATGCCTAATATTCCGGGTTTGCCCAAGTCTTTCATCGAAATCTTATTTTAATGAAATTCTTAACTTGTGTCAATACAAGATACATCATTTCCAATCAATAATATGTCCTCTACATAATGTATTAGAAATATGTCTCAGCGCTCCCACTTAATTTCTTGCAAATGCAAGCATCTTCATCATCTCCGATGAATTTAAACTCTTTTAACAGTTTCATCATGGTGAAGATTCCAACTCCGCTATGCTTACTTCAACTATTGAAGTTTACATGCCCTTTTAGCACCCTTTGAATTAACAAAACCCTTCGGACCATGTCATGTACATGTCCTAGGTTACCGTTCTATTAGAAGAACCTTGTTTTGTTTATTCAACTACCATATACCAAATTATATGTAGTGGTTGCTACATTAATCCGTCAAGACTATATATCGCTATGAAAGATCAAATCTTGTCATAGTCAACTCCTTGAACATTGTCGTAAACTTCTTTCCGACATGTCGACTATTTCATAGATGTTAAACATCCATGTCTTATTTCTTTATAGATCCAAACACGACCGATAGGCTTCACGCCTTTCCGGAGGGTCTTACAAGTTTAGAAACTTGTTTTCTCGTGTATGGATACTATCACGGATTCTATGACTTCTAGTCATTTTATGGAGTCAGGGCCCATCATTGCTTCTTTGCATGTAGTCGGTTCATCATTGTTAAAACAATAATGACTTGCTTATCAAATCTTAGTATTTGATTCTTACCGACCCACACGGTTCTATAGGAACTCTAATCTCCGAGATCACACCTTTTGTAATCACGAGAGCCATGAGCATTGTGGCCGCCATCGGGACACTTTCCGGCGTTGCGCTACTTAGCACATATAGCTAAGGTTCAACAACCTTATCAAAGTTCTATTGTCCTCCCACTTAACTTTTCATGAAAAATTCCTTCTCAAGAAACTTGACGTTCCAAGTAACAAACTCTTTTGTTCTCGGTGTTATGGAGAAATTCCCAACAAATTCTTTGGGATAACGTACAAAGACGTGCTTATCCGACTTTGGTTGTAAACATTTTACTTATGCCTAGCATACCAAAATATTAGAAAAGACAATTCGGGTTTTATCCCAAACCATAACTCATATGGTGTCATTTCAATGGATCACGATGGTGATCTTTTCAGTGTAAAAGCGGTAGTCTCTG
This sequence comes from Avena insularis, assembly GCA_023614405.1. Lineage (NCBI taxonomy): Eukaryota > Viridiplantae > Streptophyta > Magnoliopsida > Poales > Poaceae > Avena > Avena insularis. Next base: position 232,391,868 of record CM042688.1, on the reverse strand, counting down.
AAGCTTCAATCTTTAAAACATAATGGCAGTTTTATACATGACACCCTTGATCTTACCATGTCAAACATGGTTTGATTTTATCTCTCAAATATGCCATACTCCTATGGTTTATCGGGAAACACAAATCATGGAACAATTCCTCAAGTCTTAGGTGTTTTTTCTAAACATGTAACTCAAATATATTCCTTTATGATCGAATCATAAACTCTTTATTTTCTTGTTACAATGATTTTCCACTTCATATTGAAAGTCTTTGAACAATTTTCAAATGTTTCATACTTCTTCCTTGTTAAGTAAATATACAGATATATTCACTCAAATTTTCGGAGAAAGCATATGAAGCAAAAAGATCCATCCATATGGCTACACATAATGGACTATGCACATCAGCATGCACAATTTCCAATAAGCTAGTCATCCGTTCCTATCTGGCCTATGGACGGAGTTTCAATTATCTCGAGGAAAGTCTCACATGCGTCAATTGATCAAAATCAAAGACTCCAAAAATCCATCAACATGGAGTTTCTTCATGTTTTCTTTCAAATATAATTTAAACAGCGATGTCACTACATAAGTGATCTTTCAATCATTTGTCTTGCGACATTTTAGCAATAGTGTTTATGGATGTGATTACTAGACTTGTAAAAGTTCATCCATCCTTTATGGAATACGGTAATTATTTGAACAGCCATTATTCTCATGATACCGGAACAAAATAACAATTATTTAAACAAATCTTGAAGGCTTGGTTTGATGACAACGAAAAACACAATAACACTTTATTTGTTTTCGATGAACATCATCACTCATTCTCTTGATGGTTTACTTAGGCCATTGTAGTTCATGAATTGCGTTGTCCTGTATGACACTTCATACCAACCAATTCGGTATCCAATACCGGTATCCAATACCTAAGAACCACATTTTTTAACAAGCAAGGAATACAACCATAACATGTATATCTTCTATATACCCAAGTTGGACATCTCCAACCTTATATTTTCTGCCAAATATTTTATAGATTCTCTTTCAGCAATTCCTTTTTCTTTTAAAAGAATCTATCAACATCAATAGTGGTGTCATTCACATGACACATAGTACAAAGCGTATATAGTCAAATACTAATACCTTTGGACTTGCACTTTGAAGTGGATCACCATCATCAAATGTTTGGCATTCTTTCAAAAATCCATTCTTTAGTAATCTATTAGTGTAGTAAACATTTTACTTACATCTTCTATTCATCCTTATCATGACAACTTTCATGATCAAGCTACTATAGCTTATAAGGAAGAATCATGAGTATAATATCAGTTCCCAAAACCTTTTTGGTAGATTCGGATGCCTAGCATCTCCATCCTTCACAAATTCTCATACAATATGAGAACATGTATTTTGCTAAATTATACTCTATCATAATGCAAAACCAAAAAGATTGTTTCAGATATCACAATTTCTTTCACACATGATGGTTTCTAAAACAATTTCCAGCTCCAATATAATCTTGATATTAAAACAAATTTTTGAATATCAATAATCATGGAGGCAAACATGATACTTTAGATACTAACATTGGAATTCTTACTCTTGATTTAATACTACTTATTAAACTTCATGGAGTAAATAGAGTTTGCTGAAAGTTTGCAATAGGACTTATAAACTTTAAATTGACATTCAAAACAATACGATACTAGTTCGTAAAGTAAATATCCATAATTCTATAGTTCTATTATCTCAAATAAAAACTAAGCATAAGGTAGAAAACGAATGCCAATGACTACAACAAACTATGCAAATTCACTTTGATTTATTTTATGACAAATTTAGTTCGACTAATCCAAATTAGAAATGAACTCCCACTCAAAAACGACATCCCTCGTGCCTTTTTGGTGATTACATGAACCAAATCCACAACATCAAGTCCGATCATCACGTGAGTTGATGTAGCTTCAAAGGCGAGCATCTATATGGGCATCATATCAACTATATGACTCATGCTTAACCTTTCGGTTTGTGTTCCGAGGCCATGTCTGTACATGCTAGACTCGCCAAGTAAGAACCTTAGTACTCGCATGTGTAAAACTGTCTTACACCCGTTTGTATGAAAGCGTAGAGTCGAGTACACCCGATCATCACGTGATGTCTCGAAATACGATCCACAAAACGGTGCATACTTAAGGAAGAACACATTTTTATCTTGATATCTAAAAGAGGGATCATCTTACAATGCTACAGAAAGCGCCAAACTAGCAGTATAAGATGCTAACATCTAATGTGTAAAGTGAGATGATATGGTCCATGCATTTGATCTCTATCAATTGCATCGTGGTATGATCTCTATCATTCCTTTGTGTGTAAGGCCAAGGTCTATGGAACTTACACATTGACTGTGTTGTAAGAGTATCTACCATACATCTACTTACAATAATACCATATCAATACACTAGCCCAGCAACGATCTAAACTAGACGCCTCTAATTTATCAATTGCAAGTTTTACGTGGCTTAGGGATTTCAGAGATAGAACCGTTCTTACCTACGAACATGAACCACAACGAGGATAACCAAATTATTAGCAACTCGTTGTAAATCAGATATTGACTATAGTAGGAGAGACAGACACCCGCCAGCCACTTATGCAAAACAAGTTGCATGTCAGTCGTGGAACCGGTCTCATGTACGATGACATGTAAGGTTGGTCCGGGCCGCTTTATCCCACTATGCCACCAATATCCAAAATACATAGAAGATGCAATAACATGATCATCATCGCCCACATATCAACATATGTGTACTACCCGTGCAAAGCACCTACACATAGATCAGGCTCTAATACCACTGTTGGGTCCCCAGCATAGAAAACAAAAAAAATTCCTACGGTGTGAACTACACGCCAAGATCTATCTACTAGGTACAAAGCAACGGGTGGACATACATCCAACGAGAACTTACCCTCGTAGACAACGAGCTTTGTTAACGAGTAGGAACTCGTGGTTGATGTAGTCGTACACTTGCCGATCTCAAGATCGTGATGAAGTCCAGCAGGTCCGGCTCCACCAAGTCCAGTACCGCAAAGCAGCGGTGCATCCGTGATCGCACACACGTCCGGTACCCTGACAACCTCCGTCCCTCGCTCCAGCAAAGCAGCAGAAGCAGCAACTCCTTTCCAGATAAAGCCACCGGGAACATGTATCTCGCTAATCCGAGACCATGGGGGAATAATACTAGAGGGGGACAGAGATCCTTCACAAGGAGGTGTGTCTGAGAAGTGAGGAGGGGGTGGACTTTTATAGGAGGAGGGGGGTGCCCCTCCTTCATGGACGGCGCATGGAGGGGGTGAACCTTCACCTCCTCCATTCATGTGGTGGTAACCCCTCCACATTAAAATGCCCCTTCACATTCTCTTTTAAAGTCTCCACTTTAAATGCATTAAATTTCTCCAAATTTAATGCTCTCTCATTTAATAAAACTCTTTTATTATTTTTATTCAGAATTTTGTTAATTACTTTAATTAACAAACATTCACATAAAACCCCCTGCAACATTTCAATATTACATGCAGAACCAATTTTAGCAATTTCACCCGAAACAGTTTCGGTGTCTATTGAAATAATTCCAGCGCTTTCTTAAATCTTTATCTGAAACATATTTGCTCCAAATGGTGTCAGTATCCCTTAAGTGTGTCACCCTACGGTTCGCAAATAATGCAGACATGATCGAGACCCCTCTCCGATCAATAATCAGCAGCGGGACCTGGAGATCCATACTGACTCCTACACATTCCATATGACTTCTGTGATCGTGAGAACCTTTAACGCTAGTAACTAAATCCCTTTGTCCATGATATATTACATGTCTGAGATTCGATCATCGGTATCTCCATACCTAGTTTGATCTCGTTACCGACATGCACTCTTTTCTTGTTCCCGTGATATAACATTCTAGTGATCACATCACTTGCTTGCAAGCTATTTCAATGTGATATCACCGAGAGGGCCCAGAGTATATCTATCTGTCATCGGGATGGACAAATCCTACTCTTGATCCATGAGCCTCAACATAACACCTTCGTAGCACTAAACCCACCTTTATAGTCACCCTGTTATGGTGTGACGTTTGATGTTATCAAGATACTCTTCCGGTGTTAGCAATTAACATGATCTCATGGTCTAAGGATAAAGATTACTTTGTATGATGTTATACTAATATAAACATAATGACTTTTATCGTAATGCTATACTTCAGATGAATGTTCATCACATCATTCCACCAATGGTGTGACCTTGTTATTAACAACATCCAATGTCCATGATCAAGAAACCTTGATCATCTTGTTAATCAACAAGCTAGTCTATAAGAGAGGCATACCTAGGAACCCTTTTTGTTTATTAAACACACATGTATTGATGTTTCCGATCAATACAATTCTAGCATGTAAAATAAACATTTATCATAAACATGGAATAAGATAATAACCACTTTATTATTGCCTCTCGGGCATATTCCCTTCAGAACGATCATGCAGGTTGGCCAACGCAACTGCACGGTCGTGGTCCACCCAAAAATACCCACATGCCTGCAGCTGCTCCTGGGTCAGGTTATTCATTTGAATGGACACCCGGTCCTTCTCATCCTGCGGATGACGAACGCTAACAACTACACCAAGCAAACAACAAACTGTAAGGACAAGGCATCGCCACGACTAACTAAAAGATAAGATGAGAAGATAGAGAGCTAACATTTAAACTGCTCATTCAATTGTGCCACTTCCTCCAAGATATACTTCTCACGGGTGGAGGACTTCTCAGCTTTCGCCTCCAACACATCCGCGTTACCGCAGACGATGGGAAACTCACGCTCCAACTGCTTAATGCGGTCGCATAGTCACGAAAGCAACGAAAACTCCTCTACTTTTGAACGCGGTTGCGCCGTGGTTTCATTAGTGGGAGGAGAATCCTGAGTACCACTCGAAGGACCCTAGGTACAATCAAGCAAGAGGCAAATGAGACTAATCACACATCGATAAACAGAGGACTGCATTCAAATTTGATAAAATGTCAAGGGAACACCCCCCCACACACACAAAAGCATGGTTCAGACAAAAGGCTAGCTACAGCTATTACACATGGCCACTAAGGAGCATTCTCCTTCTTCAACTTTGACTTCGACTTTGGGGGCTTCATCACATCCGTGGCAGTCTCCAATGCCACGGACTTGCCGGTGGTAGCCCCAGATGCCGCGGTCTTCGCCGCCTTCACTCGCCGCTGCTCCTTAGAGTATTTGGCGACTGTCTCGATAAGTTGAGGCCCGTATTTACTGCAGCTACTAGCAAAAGGAGAAAACACTACCTGCTGGCCTCTGGCGTCGACAGGCATCGCCTCCGAGATCACGGCGAGATCCAACTCCACGGCATGGGCTTGCACCATCGTGAGTGCCATGGTGGTGCCGACAGACAGCTAGGAGTTCCTGAATTCCATGGGAATACCTCCAGCGAAGGATTCCACCAGGTCATCAAATTGTCGATTAGCCCGGCCTTGGGAGTCAGGTCCTCATGGAGGCGACTGAGCACACCTTTGTCCTTCCCCAACGTCTCCTGAAGGGAAACACTGCGATCATTGACTACGGAAACGGCGCCAACCAAAGTATCCGCGTGATGCGGGGACTAGGCGTCAAAGCTCAGGCCGGTGGCATATGCATACACAGAGTATCAGCACAACAGCATGACATCAAACAAGGAGCAGTGCAACACAAACTGAAATTTACGTGAGAGAGCCTTGGCAATCAAAAAAAGTTGTTCTTCGAACAACTTCTCCCTTTCAGCATTGGAAGAGCACAGGTCTTCCTCACGCTTCTGCGACTGTTCCAGAGCCGCAACTGCCTCATCGTGCCTTTTCTCCGCCGCGGAAAGCACCTTCTCAAGGGACGTAACGTGAAGGAGAAGTTCATTGTGCTCACCTACAAAGGACAGGGCATAACAGCAATTGAGTTGACAAATTTCTGCGAAGACAGAGACAAATTCAAAAGCAAACCTTCGACTGCGCAGTGGCGATTGTCCTGCAGGGCGTGCTGTCGACCCAAAGCAAGGACTTGCTCCGCAAGGAGAGAAGATTCCTTCATAATGAGCTACACCAAGAGAAACGAAGACTCAGCGTTAGCCAACAACACAAATTCGACTGACTAAACAGTAAAAAAGACACTCACATGTTCCTCCAGAGACTCCGGAGATGCCTGTCGGGCAGTCGTCCGGGCAACCATTTGGTCCTTCCCATCATGTGGGGAACTCGAATAATTGGCACCGGAGTGGGCCGCCACTGGAGGAGAAGGAGACCGTGCGGCCACCTCCTTGGTGTTGGAGTCTGCGACTCTGGACTATTTCACAAATTGGACGTCATCAGAAGACGACGACGGCGCTTGACTGCAAAACACGTCCAGCACCACTTCAGAAAAGCAACTCCAAAGAAAGCAAGATGAACTCACAGAAATTAAAGTTCACAAATTGAATTTGTCGAGGTCAAAGGAGTTTTCTGACGACTCCTTCAGCAGTCGCAGCTTCTTCTGAGCGAGAGGAGCCATGGAGCGCACAGGCACGGCGGGGAATGACTCCTCTGAAGCAGCAGAGGGACCCTCCAGCATCGTCGGCGAGGATGCATCTGAATCCTTACTGTGGGAGCGCTTGCGAGTCCCGCAATCACTAGACTCGGGGGCTTCCTCTTCTTCCTCCATGGGGACTATAGACCCCGACTCGTCCTCCTCCTTCGCTTCACGAAGGATAATCCCTTCAGGATGAGGAGGCAAACTGGCAGCCACGGTCCAGTCCTACAAACAGAAGATACATCACTATATATCAAGTACTTGGTAGGCAATCGACAAAGTAAACTACTTCATAGTACAGCTCTACCTTAGGAGGAGGGTTATTGACATCGAAAGGAGGCACGACTGGTTCACCTGGGAGATCCTCCTTGGCGATGTACTTGGTCACCAATCGCAACCTCCTGTCTACCTAACCCGCAGAAATGCCCTCCGCAGATATGCGAGTGACATCGCCAGCACCAGCCCAGTGGTACATCGGGTGGATTCTGGCCTGCAGAGGCTGGATACGGCGGCGCAACCAAGTGCGAATGAGCACAGTGCCACCTTCTTCTTTCCCGATAAGGCCTTCGAGGTCACAGACATGCTGATACAGCATCTCTGTCTCCTCGGACTCGTCGGGCATCACGATGTTCTTCCAGGAATGCCTCCTCTAACAAGCTGCCACGGGGTCGACGGGCGTGAGTCCGTAGTGCTCTTCGTCGGCTTTCTGGTCGCGTATGTAGAACCACTTGTCTCTCCACCCTTGGACAAACGTGGTGAGCTTGATGTCGAAGTAGATGGCAGAGGAGTCGATGTGGATTCCGCAGCCTCCTACGTTGTAGTGTGGCTCGATTTTGAGCCAACACTCGCAAAGTGTGATGAAGCAAGAGATGTGGAGAATTGAATTTGGGGACAGCTGGTGTAGCTGGAACCCATAGAAACAAAGAAGAACCCTGAAAAAAGGATGTAGGGTAAGAGAGAGACCTCGAATGATGAACGCAAGGAACATCGCTCGGAAACCCAGAGGAGGACGAGGGATTACCTCATTGCTAGGAACTCGCGAGTCATCTTCCACGGACGGAAGAGCTCCATCTTGACGAAGAAGGTGCAGCTCGGAGGACTTGATGACAGACGTGCGCCAGGAGCCGTTGGTGACACGGCTGCCCGCACCTTTCTTCTTCCCAGCGGTGGCAGCGCTGGTGCCCACGGAAGTGGTGCCTCCCTTCTTCTTAGCGGCGGAAATGGTATCCGCAGATCTAGCGGCGGTGCCTCCTTTCTTCTTGCCCATCTTTCGATGGCGGTGAGAATAAAGGAAGTAGCTGGGGAATACGCGCAGCTGGTCCAGTGCCACGGAGAGGATGAGCGCAAGGGAGCAGAAACAAGCAATAATGGCGAAGGAAGCACGAGCAAGAAGAGAGATGGGGAAATTACCGCAGTTGTGCTGCTACTTAACCTCCTCGCAGGTGTCATCCAATGGCCAACAAAAACTCTACTGAACGCGTGGCACACATTGCCATCGACATGTGGCGAAGGTGAATCATGAACCGTCCCCCACTAATCCCATTACACGTGGAAATCGAGGAGACGCAGTTAAAACAGAAGATTATGCACGCCTAGTCAAATCAAAGTTAGAAAGTAGGACCCACTGCTCATCACGTCCCGTCAAAACCGCTGACGCGGGCAACTGAAATCATCAAATCGTCAGCACTGACATCATCGATTCCAGCGGAAGAAGATTTTTACTACTTTCGTTCTTGCTCGAGTCTTCGACTCAACCAAGCACTCGGGGGCTACTCCTAACAGGAGCGCTGGCCGTGCACCCGAAAGAATTTTTATGCAGGTGTACAAACTTCACGAAAACCCATCACTCGAATCAACGATTCGATTGTGAACTACGGGTTACTCCCATAGGGAGCGCTGGAAGCACATTTGACTGAAACAAGCAACAAAAGACGACAGCAGTCGCAAATGCTTTTAGTCCCCACTTGAGTCTGCGACTCGAATAGGCACTTTGGGGCTACTTCCATAGGGAGCGCTGGTCGCGTACCCTATGATTATTTGTACATTGTATTGTGTGTTGATAACATCCACACTCAAATGCTATGGCGACTCTGCCTCATATTTTCCCTACAAAGAGATTATGTCTCCTGGGCCACCCGAATCATCTCCGCGATGACAAAAATTCGGATGCTGCGCTTACAGCATGAAGATAAGACCTGAACAAGGCCTGGCAACGCATCTGCTATGCACTACCAGAAATATATCTGTGCCTACAGGTACGCTGAACATGCCTTGACGGACACGTCGAGTGCTCACATTTATACACTGGAATTTGACTCCTGTAATACCTCCGCGGCCTGAGTCGAATTACACAGCACTTTTTTGAACTCGAGTCCAGGGACTCAAGTTTGAGTAGATTGTGTTGTTTTTCCCTAAGGCAGTTAAATGATATCGATACATCGGATAAAGTCTCCAGTCGAATCTGTGATTCCACTGGACACTAGGGGGCTACTGACATGGGTATACCCTACAGGTACTCGAGTTTGGAAAATACGGTCCAGATATGGCAGAAGCCCACGACGTTGTCATGGCCCAATGCAGAATTTGGGTGACCCAAGGACTCTCTGATTGCTTGCAACGCAAGAAGAATCTTAAGATAGAAAGTTCAAAGGGACGAACCCTAATCTGTAACCGACTAGACCTGCTACCCGATACCTAGTCTATCTATATAAAGGCTAGGAGGGGGCGGCGAGGAGGACAATCACAACCCTAGTTTCCACAACCATCGCTAGATCGCATCTGCGCACCCCGGTAACCTTCGACTCCCTCCATAATTCCAAGAGCAGACAAGCAAGAGTAGGGACCTCTACGAGGCCTGAACCTGGGTAAACCTTGTGTCCATGTGTGCTTGTTTGCTAGGTGATTGATGCCTCCAGCGCTCCCTCCTTCTCCAAAACCCAAGTCCATAACAATGGGCATTGACGAGTTAAACCCTCGTTAGAAGGAGATATGCCCTAGAGGAAAATAATAAATAGGAGTTTATTATCATATCTCAATTAGTTTGTAACAGTTGCACACTGTGTTATAACTATGTCAAGTGGAAACATTGGTAAAGTTGTGGTATGAAACAAACCAAGTCCCTAGTAGCCTCTATACATACTAGTTCGTTGGTTGACTGATGATCAAGGTTTCTTGATCATGGGGCATGTATGCCAATTGACAATGAGGTCATATCATTGGTGAATGATGTGATGGACATCACCCAAAGATTGTGACACGATCAAGTCACATAGTTCATTGTTGCAATAGTTAGAAACATAGTCTCCTTCTCCTTAGACCGTGAAATCATATCAATCATTATCACCCGAGAATACTTAGATATCATCAAACATAACTTGCAAGAGCGGTGATCATAAAAGTGTGTTCAAGTATTCGTAGGGGCCTGTAGAGGAATTTTTATTCAAGAGCGGGATTTGTTCACCCACGTGAAAGGTAAGATACATACGGTCGGCTTCGTGAGATTACATCCATAAATGTTGCAACATGTGACTATGTCACAGGGACATAATATCACGGTAAGAAGTAAAATAGAACTTGTCGGTAACAGGATTGAATAAGATATGATAGGATCTTGGACAAGTTGTATTAGAGAAACATAGGGAATTGGACTCGACGTTTTATGGTTCAAACGATAGTGTCATCGTGGAATGCATAGGGGTCATTATGGCCATCCTGGTTCCGCTATTGATCATTGATGGGATCATGTCTGTGCCATTCCCGAGCTGTGGGAAAATACACTTAAGGGTACGATGTGTTAGAGATCCTCTATAAGTTGTAATCACCATATAAAGGAGAAAAGGAAACCAGAAAAGTTCCATGAGAGAACCCGAATCGTTCCGGGAAAGTTCTCAAGTCGTTCGGGGCAAATCGAAAGGGAACTGAAAGGTGTTTCGGGTCAAATCAGATTTTGTAATATGTGTTTACATATTAATTAATGTAATTAATATTAAATATAATATTAAAATCTAATTTGAAAGGGTATTCTACTAATGGGCCCAATTCCTACGGAAAAAGGGCCCATGAGGGAAAACTGCAAGAGGGAAGGGCCAAGGGCCAAAGAGGCCAAGCCCAGCCACCACATGGGGCCCACCTGGCTAGCCTTGAGCTGTGCGTGGGGTGGAGGGCCCCCTGGCCGGCTGGCCCATGGAGCCCTAGAGGCCCATGGCGCCTCCCCCCTCTCTCCCTTGTTTAGTCCCACATGGGAAACCCAAAGGGGAGGGTTGATACGTCCAAAATGTATCTACTTTCCCGATCACTTTTGCTATTGTTTTTCCTCTAAACTTGTGTCATTTGGATACAACTAACACAGACTGACGTAGTTTTCAGCAGAATTACCTTGGTGTCTATATTTTTGTACAGAAAATCAACTATCAAGAAAAATCCCGGAAAATATGCCAAAAATTCTATTTCACCAGAAGACTCACGGAGCCAGAAGACGAGACGGAGGAGGGCCATGAGGGGCCCACACCACCTGGTCACGCGGGTCAGGCCAGGCCGCGCCTTGGGTGGTGTGGCCATCTCGTTCACCCCATCGGCCTCCCTCTTTGCTTATAAGTTGCCTCTTGACCTAAAAACCAAGGGGGGTTCGATGTTTTTCCAGAAAGAGTTTCGTTGCGCCGCCACCACCAGATTCCGTGATTCAGAACCAGAAACTCTGTTCTGGCACTCTGCCAGGACGGGAAATTGGAGGAGATCATCACCATCATCATCACCATCGCTTCTCCATCGACCATCCATGTTTCCCCCATCTATGAGTGAGTAATCCCCCGCTGTAGGCTATGGGGATGGTAGGGATTGGATGAGATCGTTCATGTAATGGCATCAGATTGTTAGGGCATGGTGCCTAGTATCTATTATTAGTGCTTTTTGACTTTGTTGCAACTTGTTATGCTTAATGCTTGTCACTAGGGCCCGAGTGCCATGATTTCAGATCTGAACATGTTATTGATTCATTATGATAGTATTGTTTATGGTCTTACCTGCAAGTTGTATACACATATTGTTGTCCGGAACCAAAGGCCCCGAAGTGACAGCAATCGTGATAACCGGAAGGAATGGCTTTGATGTGAGGATCACATGTGTTCACGGAGTGTTAATGCTTTGCTCTGGTGCTCTATTAAAAGGAGCACCTTAATTGCCAGTAGTTCCCTTGAGGCCCCGCTCCAAATGGGCTGGCAGGACAAAAGATGTTGTGCAAGTTCTCATTGTGAGCACGTATGACTATATATGGAACTCATGCCTATGATTATTTAGTACTTGGATGATTTATCTTATTTATCTGCAAATTCCCTATGTCTTGATTTCCATATGAATTGTCTTTGCAACACCCGTCCATCCATCCCTATGCCTATCGCGCTTTAATCCTACTGATTACTACAAGTGTTACTATTGTCTTTACTTTTACTACTGCTATTACTTTGCTATTGCTATTACAAAACTATTGCTACTGATAAACTACTGTGAGCAAGATTGTTTCTAGGTGCAGCTGAATTGACAACTCAGTTGTTAAGGCTTATAAATATTCTTTGGCTCCCCTTGTGTCGAATCAATAAATTGGGTTTTACTTCCCTCGAAAATACTGCGATACAACCCCTATACTTGTGGATCATCAAGACTATTTTCTGGCACCGTTGCCGAGGAGCATAGCTTTGTTTGTCAAGTTCACTTGGAATCACTATTGTTCGCCGCCATCCATCCATCATGGGTAAGTCTCGTGATGGCAAGGTTCCTATTTTACCATCCGCTACAAGGAGAGGTACGGTTCTGAACACCTCTGTTGCTCTTGATTCACCGTCTATTATGAGTAAGTTCCTTACACCACCACACACACATGTTACACATACTGCTACTACTGTTGAATCTGAAACTTCTGATACTTATGATGCTACTTCTACTGTGCTTGATAAGAGTGGTTCATTAGGTCCTTTCCTAGATGCTACGATTTCTAGAACTATAGATGGAAATACTGAAACTCCTATTGAAGAGACTACTACACCTGTCAGTTCACCTGAGTCTAGAGAAAGCTATGATATTGAAGATGGTTATATAGAGATGACCGATGAATTTATTAAAGAATGTCAAAACACCCATGATAGGAGTGCTATTAAGAGTCTCCTTGAGAGGCGTACTATAAAACCCAAATTGTCTCCTAATGCGAAGTTTGCTACATCTCCCATAAACATTAAAGATAAGGATTATGATTTCTCTCTTGATTTATCTTACATAACTATTGTTGAGAAAGAACCTTTTTGTGGGACTCAGAATGAAAGTGTAGTAGCACATATGACTGAGCTTTATACCATGAGTGGCCTGTTTTCTGATGATATTAAGATGCACACCTACTTTGTTGCTAAAATTATCCCTTTTCACTAAAAGGAGAAGCTAAAACTTGGTTTAATAATTTACCTCATGGATCTATTGATAGCCCTGATTTCTTGATTAGTACCTTCCTTCAGAAATATTTTCCACCTAGTGCTAGACATGCTATTTTCTAGGAACTTTTTGATTTTAAATAGGGAAAAAAGACATATTGCCTGAATCATGGGCAAGGTTTTGTGCTTTGATTCATGCACAGGCTAGATGTCCATTACCTAAGAATGAGCTTCTTGACATATTTTATAACGGACTAACTGAAGAATCTAGGACATACCTGGATAGTTGTGCTGATTGTGTTTTTAGGAAAAGGACTCCCAAGGAAGTTGAGGAATTAATGGCTAAAATAAGCAAGAATTATGAAGATTGGACTCCTCCTGGACCAGCTATACCTAAGAAAACTAGACCTAAACCAACTATTCCTGTGCCTATACCAACATCAAAGAAGAGGGGAGGTATTGAACTAAATGATGAAGTGATGAAGGAAGCTAAGAAATGTCTTTAGGTGAAGGGAATTAAAGCTGCAGATGTCAAGAATTTACCTCCTATAGAAGAACTATGTAAGCCAATCTCCCACTCATCCACTATTGAGGTACAATCTCTCCAACATTTTGATGAAGGTGATATCCCTTACTCTAAACCTCATGATCAATGATTAGAAGAATTTTATATTTTTTATTGTTAAGCAAGATAATTTTAATAAAAGGGTACAAAATCATCTAATGGAAAACTCTAGAGCTATTATTGAGTTAAAAGATATTGTGGAAAGAACCTCTAATGATGTTAAAATGCTGGTTAAACATTTTCAAATGGTTCAAACTCAAATTGATTAGCTTATTAAGGTACAAAAATACTTGCTAGTTAATGCTGCTAAAGAAAAACATGGTTGTGAAATTAGAACTAGAAGTGGTGCTGCAACTCAGGATCCTCTATATCCTGAGGGGCATCCTAAAAGAATTGAGCAAGATTCTCAACAAGCTGAAAATAGTGGTACTACTCCTAAGAAAAGAAAAAAGAAACATAAAACTATTGTAGAACCTTTTGAACCAGCTAAAGGTCCTAATAGTATATCTGTCTCTGATGCTGAAACTGAAAAAGTGAAAGAGAGCCTGAAAGGCACACTAAGAATACTAAATACACTAGAGAAGATTTTGTTGCTAAGAAACATGGTAGTGAAAGAGAGCCTTGGGTCCAAAAACCTATTCCTTTCCCTTATAAGAAACACAAGTCAAAGGAAGATGAACACTATACCAAGTTTTGTGAGTGGATGAAACCTTTATTCTTGCAAATTCCTTTGACTGATGCTATTAAATTGCCACCTTATTTAAAGTATATGAAGGATATTGTTTCGAATAAAAGGAAGATCCCTAATGAAGAAATTTCTACTTTGCTTGCTAATTATTCCTTCATTGGTAAGGTTCCTAAGAAACTTGGAGGCCCAGGGTGTGGGGCCCCCGGATTAATCCTCCGAGAATCTATGTTATGCATACAACCACGATCCCATGATCAGTTAGTCATGGCACATAACCGACAAGTATCATTACAACATCCGAGAATGTACCGAAATACAAGACTTACATAAATGCCGTTATGGCTACTTCAATGATCAGAAGGGGACTTCAACAAGCGTAGAGCCTGAGCCATGCCTTAACCTACAGGCAGCTGACTAGGAGAACGTCCTAGCTCGCATAGTCGCCATCCTCGCCTTCTTCTTGAGATCTGGCCAAGTCAATAGCCGATGAGTACTTTGAATGTACTCGCAAAACACCTTAAGATATTAATAATAACAGGAGGATATGCATTTTGGTTGTGGTAGTAGAAGGGCTCCAAGAGAGGTTATTTTCTCAAATAGTTTCTCTTGTAGATATAGAATCTACATATCTTTGTTGAAAACTTTTGTAAACATTTTGAAAAGTTTTGGAAAACATTAGGACTAGGTCCCCCATTTGTTCCTGTCTTTCGGTCGTCCCACGACCAAGCTCCTTCCATACCTCTCTGACCATCCCATGGTCAAAGAAGGTATCCTTCCCGACCATCCCATGGTTAAAACATTTTGAAAAGCCATTTCTTTTCAGAAATCCTTTTTGAAAACAAAACCAGCACCGCCCTATAGAAGTTTGTCCAGCATGTCCTTAACCGCAGACACGGCTATTCGAATAGATTTACACTCTGCAGCGGTTGCGCACTTTACCCACACCATCCGGGTACCCTACCCTGATCTTCACCGATCGTGGGTCGAGTAACCGATCAAGACTCTCCGGAAGTCCACTCCAATATAAGTGCCTACCCTATGAGTGTTAATCCCCTCAAAACCGAGACCTTGGGCGAGGACCAACCGGAGCGCTTTTTCCACTTCTCGAGTGTGCGCTTTCAGTGAGGGGCTCATAGTAACGCGTGGAGGCCTGCCGACCCTTTGCTCCTTCTCCAGGTCCCACCTTTATCGGAGAAGGCCCACCCTCTAGGGATCCCCGATCCCCTGTAGTAGTTACGAGGTAGCTTATACCAGAATAGTCAACCTTTAAATCCAGCCCTGTCCCATACCAGAGTAATGTGGTTGCACAGGGTTAAGTTGTTATAGCTAGACTGCAAAGAACCATGTGCGTTTTCATAAACCTTTTTCCTCCGGTTTTCCTCCAGCATTTTGTAAAACAAAAACCTTCTCCTTTTTCAACATCTCTTGGGAGGTCCTTCCTCACCAAGGTTTTATCATAAAACATTTGGTAAAACTTTTTCCGGGGGTCTTCCCATCCTCTAACTTTGCTTCGGCCAAAATCGGGGGTCTCCAAAGGGTTATGGTGATATACACCATCTATTCTACTAGGGACAGGTAGGTGTCACAAAGGGGGCTGTACTTAATAGTACAAAGGTATAATGGTTCGGAGGAGCCAAACCACTACCATATATATATATATATACCTCAATATATAGCAAAACAATGCAGTTTTAATAAACAGTTGGTAAAACATGCATAAGTAAAAAAGTAGGACAAGGCTTATGAGCAAGAAGGTGGCTTGCCTGATATCATCAATATGGCATAGTTGTCCCTGGACTTCTTCTTAAAAAACCATAATAACCAATAGAAACCATCTTCTTCTGCTCTCCGATATAATCGCAACTATCGTCGATAGGGAACACATGCAAACAAACAAGAGGGCATAATCAATACAAGGCATACACGCAACAATACATACAACAAGCACTTGAATAATACCAGATTAAGATTCAGATGGTTTTCAGAGGATTTGAAATAGGAGATTGAGATGGCCTTGGAGAAGGGGATGAAAATCCCTTAGGATTTCTAGTCTAGAAACTACCTAAGAGATGGATTTTGGAGCAAGACCATATTCTGTAAAGTACCATTGTAAAAACATGATACCAACAGATAAGTACTGATAAAATGAAACCAACAAAAGTGGTTTCACTATTTTATCAATTTCCAAGGATTTGTAATGAATATTCTAGTGGGGAAAACTCTAGTTTTAGGGAATAATTCACCAGAGAGGTTCTAGAGCTGCAAAAATTATTTCCTTGGATGGCTAGGTAGGGGTTGGTGTACTTGTTCAATAAGAGTTGGAATAAAGTCAAAATAATTAACAGAATGCCCTCAGGAAATTCCCAAATGCAGTTCTATACACAACTTGTCTTTTTCACCAGATTAAATATACAGTATCTTTTGATTTGATTCCAAGGACACATGGTAGGTACTTCCAATACCTTTCTGCAGAATTTGGAATCTACATCTTTGGATTAGCAGAACTACTGTGGTGAATTAAGAGGTGAATAAACCATGCACAGAATAGTTTAATTCGCAGAAAAACATCCAAGGCTCAATAAATCATGAGCTCCTGGGTTTGGATAGGCCTTAGTGTACCACATCCAGGATAATTGGTATTGGATCAATTGGACTCATGATTTGGTCTAGGGAATTTTCTAAAGTCAGAACTGGAGGGATTTTGTTATTTTCACCAAGGGCAAAATACTATTCACCTTGGCATGAGACCAAGGTCCAAGGACAGGTGCTTATAATATCTTTCAGAGGCAGTTGGTTTTACTCCAATTGGAGTTGTATAATTCCCTGAGAAAATTATCTAGTGTAATGGACACCTTCTAGTAGATTTATTTCCAGGACATAAATAAAATATATCTGGGCAGGGTCCTGGCTCTCCGTGTTGGACCAAACACACAGGAACATATGGGAATTTTGTTTGGGCAAAAATACTCTATTTTCCATTTTTATTTGGATTTAAATTGAGCAGGGTTTAACAAATCTATTGGATTTAAATAAAAAGGAAAGCAGGCTGGGAATTTGAAGCTACTGCTGGACACCACCGTGGGCGGCCAGCCTTCAGTAGGTGGCGCACGACCGTGCTTAAACCTGACGGGGAGGGCCCGCCGGTCAGCGACGCGGGACGGCCAGGGGGTATCGGTCATCTGGGGCCGTTCGATCTAGCCGAGATCGACGACTCCTGCTTGTATCCTTCCTCTATCCCAGCCCGACGAGGGAAACCCTAGGGGGTGCGGCGACGGCGAGGTCAGGGAGGCTCACCGGGGGCTCGGTAGGCAGCCAGGAGCGATGGAGGCGAGGCGGCGCTCAACGGCGAGCCTGTGGAGGGGCAGCATGAGGGGTCTCCGCGCCGGGAACTGGTTCGTGCGTGGATGCCCGAGGGAGGACTCGTCGGAGCTCGGCCAAGAAGCAACCAGGACCTGCTCCAAGACTAAAAGAATGATATGGTTAGATGTAGGGGATCTAGGAGAGTCTAGGAGGGAGACATGCAGGGGAAAGAGAGTGGAGGAGAGGGAGGCATGCTCAGATCTGGAGATGGCCGAGGAGGCCATTCTCTCCTTCCTCCGGGCAGAGCAGGGCAGGGGTGAAGGAGTGGAGCTAGGGGGTGGTGAGGGGAAGGGAGAGGAAGCAAATGAGGGGGCAGGGGCGTGCTGGGAGGGCCTCTGGCCTATATATACCGAGGTGGGAGCTCTAGAGGGATAATGTCCATTTTGGACATGGAGGAGGGGGACTGTTGGCGAGGGGTTGGTCCAGAGGGAGGTGCGGAGGGGTAGGAATGGTACTGGTTAGGCAGATAGGGGTGGGGTTGCTGTGGTGATTAAATGAGGTAAATCCTTGCAAGATTGGGGATTGTCTCTCTCTCTCTATTAGCACATGGGCCCAAGATGTCGGTGCTACAGTAGCTTAGCTACAGTACTGGTCGACCAGAGGAGAGAAGTATGATGTACAAGCCTGGTGGAGAGACTTTGATCTTTATTTAGTTCAATTCTGGCTAGATTTGCCAAATTGGGGGAATAGATGGTTGTGAAACAAGTTCAGAAACTTGCATTGGCCAAGATTAGGAAATGGTACTGGTAGATGGTTTAGGCCAGGGTACAACTCTAGTATTTATTTGGGATTTTTCTAAGGAGTTTTAGTTCACTTAAAATCATATATTCAAAAACTGCAGAAGTAGTTTCTAGAAGATCATTTGATATTCTTACAATAGACAAGGTGATATTTTGGTGTGAAATGGTCCTAGATACCATATCCCATCTTGGGGAATTTTCATGGAATTTATTGGGAAGAAAAAGTATTTTTAGACCATTATTTCTTGTTTCAGCCATTTAAGAAAAAGGGCAAAAAGAAATAATAAAGTTCTTCAAGAATATTTATTTTTGAAGTGGGATGATAGGGTATGATATATAGGACTCAAAAGTGCTTAGAGTTGGGGAAGTGTTTTGGCAAAAACCAAACTTTCCTTTGTGAGAGGAGTTTTGGAGAATTTGACCATTAAAGAGATTAAATAGATTTGGAGCCAAAATAATTATGGAGAAATATTGATAATTATTGATGAGTAGGGTAGATGATGTAGAAAAGGTGTAGCAAGAATTTGCAACCTTGGTATTGGAGAATCCAAGTTGATTTTGGTGGAATACCCTAGATTAAGGATCTAGGGTGATGTTAATTCATACCATCAAAACCACGTTAGATCTTGGAGCTCAGAGCTCCCCTTGGGGCATGGGATATATGGATGGATATACCAAGTTATGTAGATTGGAATGGTGTAGAGTTTTGAGCTTGATCCTGCTTGAGCTCACTAACACAAGCTTTCAAACTTTGAATAAAATAAGCCTTGTGGGTTTATACAGATCAAGGATCCAATTGGAACAAGTGGAGTAGGTAAAGATAGACCTATATCAGTATATAACAACCATGCAGGGAGCTGGTCCATAGAAGGTTGGATGGTTGTGTGAGATTCTACCAAAGTAGGCATGTTGACTAGATTTGCAGGAAAAGTTATTTTCTTGCCTGCAAAACCATCAAGAACAAGTGGGTGGGAGGATGATATAACCAAGGTAAATAGTGGGCCTTGGTATTCCTTAGGATGGTTAACAAGATGGTTCAGGTGCATTACCAAAAATGCACAAGGGTTGATAAAGGGAGACATTCAAATAGGGGATGTTGGAAACAGATTTCTAGATAGCCAAATTTGGCAGATTTAGGGTTTTTGACTAGAACATGGGAGGGGATGTTTTTGATGGGTTACAATGTACCCAAGCATCATCAAGTGGAGGATGTTGAAGTGTATATTGAGTAGAGAGGATCCATGCTTGATATTGGTGTTCATTGTCTTGGAAGCTTCTAGAAGGAATCACTTCAGAATGGATTCCAGTTAAGAATTTTAGAGGATCACTTAGTAGTTAGGGATCAGATCCAGATTGTATTCTTGCTTAGGGTGGGATGATTTGGGGACATATTTATCCTAGGGGTGATCTCCTAGAGTAGCTCATACTATCTCCTAAGCAGACAATTCAAATAGCAGATCAAGACAACTCATCTTACCAACAAAGCAAACCTACTACTAGGGTTACCATCAAGCTTAGTTTGAGGTAAGGATGGGTATTTCGAAATAGGTTGGAGTTTGAACAAGGTAAGATCCTTGGTATCCCTACCAAGAGTAGAATTCAAAAGCTTACCAGAAAGGTTTTGGAGATCCTAGAGGTAAGAGTAGTTGAAGGTTCTGTCTTGAAAACATAAGGAGATTATGTTATATAGCTCTCCATAGTTTGATCAATAGAAGCTACTAAAATAGTTGGTTTGCAAAGGCTTCTTGGCTCAGGTTTTGAAATGTCAGAACATGTGAGTGTATGTTAAGTGAGCCAGGATAGTTTTGTTAAATAGCTTTTTGACAACTAGTGTTGAGGTAAGGAGTATATCATCTAATACACATTCATATGCATAAACATATCCAAACAACAAGCAAACACTTCAGCACTCAACAAGAAAAAGTTTTTGTTTCCCCTAATTTTTGCATTCTGGACAACTAATCAAGGTTGCTGAAATTGGGATGTTACACAGGGATTCCAACTATTCCTTGCTCTATTAAAAATAGTTATGTTAGAACTGCTTTGTGTGATTTGGGAGCAGGAGTTAGTGTTATGCCTTTCTCTCTTTATAAGAGACTTCAACTGGAAAAACTAATACCAACTAATATATCTTTGCAAATGGCTGATAAATCTAATACTATTCCTGTTGGTATATGTGAGGATGTACCTGTTCAAGTGGCTCATAATTGCTTGATATTAACTGGTTTTGTTGTGCTTGAAATGCCTGAAGATGATAATATGTCTATTATTCTTAGGAGACCTTTTCTTAATACTACAGGAGCTGTTATTAATTGTAATCAAGGAAAGGTGACCTTTAATGTTAATGACAAGGAGCATACTGTCTATTTCCCCAAGAAGATTGATAGGACTTTTGGTTTGAATTCAATTGAACATGTTGAGGGCATTCAAGTTGGAGAAATATATTGTCCCATACCAAGAGAAAAACATGAAACTATTATGATTGGGACCATTGCTATCAAGGTTGAGGTAACATAATCATTAGTGGAATTCAAAGTTTTGTTTCATATAAAATTGTTTTGGTAACAATACATGATCAACCTTGTTAACAAAGGGATTTTAATGAACAAAACAATGTTTTCACCATGATTATCTTTGCTTACTTTTATTTTATCCATTTTAGTTTTTGTTTTCGTTTAGTTTAATTTTCTGTTGTTAGTTGCTTGCATATTAGAGTGTCTTAGAACTTCTGAAGTTTTAGCTCTGTTTTGCTTTTGCATCTTTCCGAAAAAATCTTTCTGTCAGAAAATGATTCATCTATACCTGAAAATTTCTCAAAAATAAAGTGTCTCGAAAAATTCCAGAAAATTCATATTAAAATTTTACATGAAAAAAGGGGCAGAGAAGTGCCTGGAGAGTACCAGGGGGGCCACCAGGCAGGCACACCACCTGGTGGCACGGCCAGCCTACGGGCGCGCCTGGCCATGGTGTGGGCCACCCTTGGCCCTCCACTCACTCTCTCACTTCCCACTGCTCTCTCTCTCTCCCAAGAAAACACCAGTTCATTGCTCGAAATCGCGTTCTTGCTGTTCTTGCCCATGATTTTTTGATCTCCTTGCTCAGCCCATCTTTGCTGCTGAAATTTGGAGCATTTGTTCTCTGGTAGGTGACTCCTCCGCTTGTCCAAGTAGATTTGTGTTTAGTGGTTTATATCTTGAGTATTTTGCTGCTGTAGGTGATAGGTTATGAGAGCTTGTAAGCTTGTTCAATGCTTAGAGATTTTGTTTTGATGCATGTTTAGGCCTCTTACAAGTCCCCATGAGTAGTTCCCTTCATTATGTATTCACTTTGCAATCACTTGTATAATGGATGTTTAAATTTCAGAATGTCAAAGATGAACAACCACACATTTGGAGAAATATTTGAGAGGGACACACCTAGAAGGTCACGGACCTCAAGATCGGCATCTCAGTTCAGGCCTTCATACAATGAAGATCTTATTGCACCACGCTTTGGCTATGAAGGAGATGAGAGGGATGCTCACCCATCTACTTTCCCTTGTTTTACCTTTTTGCAAGCTACAGGGATCCTCGATGATTTCATACAACTGGTTCAGAGGGTCGGTTTGACCACTTACATGCAGGATGAGAGTGAGCAATATGCCGTGCTCACCAAAACTTTCATTGAAAGTTTTGTTTTCACTAACACCCCTTATCAGTCAACTATTTCGTTCAGAATTTATAATCAGCCTATTACCATGTCATTGGAAAGATTTTGCAGCATTATAGGTATAGGCATGATGGGGACAGTGAAGAAGATCCAAGGTCGACCCGCTGATTTGCTGGAGCTCTATCGAAGTGTTACAAATGATGATGACCGCGTAGCTCAGCGCGGGAAGATAAGGAATATTCAACTCCTAGCTCTTAGATATTTTGCTTATTATCTTGCCACTAGCATTCTTGGTACGGAGAACACAAGTAATATCTCTAATTATCATTTCGCCTTCCTCGCTGCTGCACTTAATAATGATACCTGATACAATCTTGGCTCTCTCATTGCTCGCCGCCTAGCTGCTAGGGGGCCTATTTATGGGGGCATTATTGATTCACGTATGGTTGTGCATTAGAACTTTCTGTGGATCCTAATGACACTGTGTTGGCACCACAAAGGCTTGATCTTGCTGCTATGAAAACACATCACTTCGTCACTTCTGACTCTAGTACAAAGGGTTTAGTATACAGGATGTTGTTTACTGACAGGGATGAGAGGGAGATTCCTTTGCCGCAATCTACTTTTTCAGTATTCACAGAAGGCCATGGTCGCGTTCCAAGGAGGAGGTGGACGAGCAGCTCCGCTTGCTTGGTTTCCACAGGCAGCACCAGGAGGATGTGCCTTCTTACGACTACTCTACGAACTACGGTGGGGCGTCCTTGAGCTCGTACCAGGACGAGGGTACCTCCTCGCCGTACTACGGAGGCGCTCCATCTTGGCCATCTTGGGATTGATACTCACTTAGGCCAAAAGCCTAAGCTTGGGGGGAGGCATACCGACATCACACTCATCTCCATATCATGTTCAGTCGGTACTTTGTATATCCATACTTTGTTCTCCTTTTAGTTTTTGTTCTTTCTTTACTTTTGCTTTCTAAAACACAAAAAGACCAAAAAGATTTTCGTTGTTTCTCTTTATTTGCTTCATTTTGCCTTGGTTTGTTTCTTCCTTTTTGCTTTGTTTGAATTATTCGAAAAACCCAAAAAGATTTTTGCTTTGCTTGTTCTTCCTTTTTGTTCTTGCGTTTAAAAATAAAAAACACCAAAAATATTTGTTGTTCTTCTTTGGTTTTTGTGGAGTTCGTTGCAGGGTTCAGCAGTCCTCAGTGGAATTTGGTTTCATGTTATTATTCAAGCCACACAAGTGAAGGGCAATAATGAGGATTAATGACAACTTGAGGAGTGGTAAGGTACTGGTAATGAACTCTATTTGTTTTCATATTTGTACATATACTTATCATTGTGGGCATGCTTAGTCTGTTCATGTAGGGCGTATGTTATTTATGGATGCTTAGTAGATCTTGCTTTCTTATGATTAGCTCTAGCTTTCTAATAGTTTGTAGCATGTCATATGAATGTTTGCTTGCATTGCTCTATTCATAACTTGGTATGACACTGTGTTATCCTCCTCTGAATGTTTCACTTGAATTGACTTGGCACATGCTCACGCATGCATATGACTGAAACAATAATCAGTTAAGCCTCGATGAATTATTTTGCCTCAGGGGTCTTGAATCACTTGCATGCCATGATTAGTCCTATTTTGTTGCAAGCATGATTATGACAGTTATTGCTCTCTCGTTTGTCGCTCCCTTACTATTGCTAGCCTTCACTTGCACTAAGTATGAGCTCTACTCGTGTTTCCAATTCCCTAAAATCAATATTGCCAAAAGTGTCCACCATACCTACCTATTAGCATCATTTGCTATTCCGTGCATATTCAATATTCCTAGTTTTGTTCCAAATAAAATGTTTGCTTGTTATGAGAAAGTTAGTTAGTAAAGCTCTCACGAACTTGATGGCACACTTTATTTCTTGTACTTAATAAACCTGAACCACTGTGACTGTCCATGAAAGTTATATGCTTGCAAATTATAGGCAGGGGATTAGCAGAACCGTGTTGTCACTAGGAATGCTTTTAACACCTGTAAATATATACCCAGTTGATATCATGATCTTTTGTTTGCAGATGTTGTCGGTGTGAAATAAAAGGGGAGCTTGTAAGTCCATGGAGTTATGTATGTGTGTTAGAGAAACGCCTGGGCCGCCAGTCTAATCCATGCAGTCATGGTGGAAACCTGCAGCGTGACCATAATGAGTAACTATGAAGCATTCTTCCTATGAAAAAAAAGAGGAGATAGCTATTGAGAAAAAAAGGAAGAGATATGAGAAAAGAGGAAAGAGAGAAAAAAAGCACCATTTTCCCATGGTAAATAAGGAGATTGCTGAGATACTTGTTGTTTGCTTGCCTTGTCATTTTGATATGGGGATTCTCCCGTATCATCGGGCAAGGGGTACCCCGTTGGTGGTTCTCTATGATACGCATGTAAATACTATGACAAGAACTTACCGGTAACTAAAGTTGAGTAGCATGAGGAGCGGCCCTCGTACTCAAGGGACATGAGATTTCCAGTTTTTAGTCTGTCAAGCATATATCTCAGATTGGACCTCACTTTCACCTTAATCATTTAAATATGCTTATGATAAGGGCAATGAGAGCTAAAAGCTAATGAGTATAGTACTTTCAGCATTTGGAAGACTTTCAAAATTTTCAAAACCTTTTCATTCCCTTGTTGAGTCACCACCTATTCTTTGAGCACTTTCTTGAGAGCATAGTTGTCATTCTTAGTGTAATGTGCTCGTCTCAAAACTTGATTAATTGTGTTATGACTTTGATGCTTGCATCTCTAATATCTTTACTTCTAGTCTTCACTTGAACTTCAGAGGTTCCTTGGCATTTATGTTTGCTCTACAATCAAAGGCAAGCGAGATACCACTCTATTGTACCTTGTTATCAGCATTGCAATGTTGCTTATGTTTATGTTTCATGCTACTTATTATTTTTGAGTTGAAATATCTTCATAGCTTGCAATGACTATTAAGTAAACTTAGTTGCATACTCTTTATTATGAATTGCCTGAGTAGTTGACCATATGCTGAGAATATATACATCTTATGAAGCAAATGTGTTCGTGAAAGTTTCTTTTATCGCACTCAGTTTTCAACTGAATTGCTTGAGGACAAGCAATAAACTAAGATTGGGGGGAGTTGATACGTCCAAAACATATCTACTTTCCCAAACACTTTTGTTATTGTTTTTTCTCTAAACTTGTGTGATTTGGATAAAACTAACACGGACTGACGCTGTTTTCAGCAGAATTACCTTGGTGTCTAGTTTTTGTGCAAAAAATCAACTATCAGGAAAAATCCCGGAAAATATGCCAAAAATTATATTTCACCAGAAGACTCACGGAGCCAGAAGACAAGACAGAGGAGGTCCACGAGGGTCCCACACCACCTAGCCGCGCGGGCCAGGCTAGGCCACGCCTGGGGGTGGTGTGGCCGCCTCGGTCACCCCCTCGGCCTCTCTCTTCGCCTATAAGTTGCCTCTTGACCTAAAAACCAAGGGGGATTCGACGTTTTTCCAGAAAGAGTTCGGCTGTGCCACCACCACCAGATTCCGCGATTCGGAACCAGAAACTCCGTTTTGGCACTCTGCCAGGACGGGGAATTGAAGGAGATCATCGCCATAATCATAACCATCACTTCTCCATTGACCATCCATGTTTCCCCCATCTATGAGTGAGTAATCCCCACTGTAGGCTATGGGGATGGTAGGGATTGGATGAGATCGTTCATGTAATGGCATCAGATTGTTAGGGCATGGTGCCTAGTATCTATTATTAGTGCTTTTTTACTTTGTTGCAACTTGTTATGCTTAATGCTTGTCACTAGGGCCCGAGTGCCATGATTTCATATCTGAACATGTTATTGATTCATTATGATAGTATTGTTTATGGTCTTACCTACAAGTTGTATACACATATTGTTGTCTAGAACCAAAGGCCCCGAAGTGACAGCAATCGGGATAACCAGAGGGAATGGCTTTGATGTGAGGATCACATGTGTTCATGGAGTGTTAATGCTTTTCTACGGTGCTCTATTAAAAGGAGCACCTTAATTGCCAGTAGTTCCCTTGAGGCCCCGTTGCAAACGGGCTGGCAGGACAAAAGATGTTGTGCAAGTTCTCATTGTGAGCACATATGACTATATATGGAACACATGCCTATGATTATTTAGTACTTGGATGCTTTATCTTATTTATCTGAAAATGCCCTATGTCTTGATTGCCATATGAATTTTCTTGTCCATGCAACGCCCGTCCATCCATCCCTATGCCTATCGCGCTTTAATCCTACTTTTACTGCTATTGTTACTACTGTCTTTACTTTTACTACTGCTGTTACTTTGCTATTGCAATTAAAAAACGGTTGCTACTGATAAACTGATGTGAGCAAGATTGTTTCTAGGTGCAGCTGAATTGACAACTCAGTTGTTAAGTCTTATAAATATTCTTTGGCTCCCCTCGTGTCGAATCAATAAATTGGGTTTCATTTCTCTCGAAAATACTGCGATACACCCCCTATACTTGTGGGTCATCAAGGGCACACCTCCCCCCTATATAAAGGGGTTCCCATGGGTGGGATTAGATACACCAAAAAAATGAGAAGGCCTTTGGTTGCCTTTCTCTCCTATCTCTCTCTCCCTTGTGACCATGGCCCCCATGTATGGGTTGTGCTAACAAGGCTTCACCGCGGTGCACCGTTGTGCTGCGAAGATTCCAAGATGGAGATCTACTTCCACACCCCCGATAGGGATCAAGGAGTCGGAGGTCGTCATCGTACACCTTATGTGTACAAAACCTCGAGGGTGCCTCATATGAGGGCATCTTGGATGTTGTGTGCCGGAGCTGCTGCACGATGAAGATGGGGCAAGGGTGACCTGCGAGGAGCTTCGCGACCTCGAGTTCGGCCACGAGTTCAAATACTTCAACCATGTTCCCCTCAGAAGGTTAACCGCGTACGGTCCACAAGGGTTTGTATTCTATATGCTCCGGTCGTTACTGCATTACTACATAGATAGATCTTGGGTGTTAGGGAGTTTCGACGTAGGAAATTTTTTGTTTTCTTCTATGGAACCCTTCAGTGTTTTCCCGCTGCTGCGGCCCTCCATAGAAGAATCCACCTGAATGAATCTTGTACTCGGACGTGCCTCCTACAACTTTCGTCTTTGTGCCATCTCATGTTGCCAAGCGATTACGTCGCCATTGTCGTTGGAAGTCGCAAGATCCACCGCATCGCTGCAACGCGTCGAAAGTTTCGTCAGAAGTGATGTCGTTGCCAGTTTGTAGTTAAGCCCTCCGCTTTCCGGATCCTCAACTTATAGTCCCCTCCTACCCCACCTGTCATCCTCTCAATCCAAACCTAGCCTGGTCTTTTCACAAAAAGGGACCTCATCTTCATGAAGCTCAACCCGGCGTCCCCCACAGACCCAGCATCACCCACGTGTCGCCACCCAGTTCGTGTGCCCACACGTGGAACCGGAACCCAGTTGGCCCACTTGGCAGTGGCTATGAGTAGACCAACCCGAAGTAAGAAAAGTTATGTGTTTTTCTAAATTCAAAAATAAAAACTAGAAATGAATATATACGAATTAATTCATAACTTTTAAATGATTTGGAATTAGAATTCAAACTATATATGAAATATGTCTTGTTTTTTCATCTTATTTCAAATATTTTTAGAAATGACTCTAACTAGTCAAACATTTGACTTTGATCCTAATTTTAATTAAAGTGATTTAATCATGTTTTAAATTCATATTTTCAAATAATAAAAATGAAATATGTTTTTGAAACAGAAAAATGCGAAGAATGTGAAGATATGCTATTTAAAATAAATTCTAGGCATTTAATTTCGAATTATTAAATGCTATTAAATGCCTTTATCTTAATAAATTCATAACTATAATTCTGTAACTCTAAATTCGACAAATCATATATCTAAAATGATCAGCGTGATGAGCCCGTTATAACTATGCATTTCATAATATGAATTGAATCTTATATCATATAAATATTAAGGAGGTTGCAAGGTTTATGCAAGAAAAACATGACTAAATAATTAATAAAATGTCTTATTCTTGTACCCCACAACTCACCCGTGCCATGCTATGTTATACCATGGAATGGTGCATCATTCCATCATGCAATACTTTGTTTTGCTTGTTGCATATATTCATATGATTTTGCAATTTATTTATTATGGACCTTTGCATGTTTGGCTTTTATTCCGGATAGACGCTGAGCAAGGGAACTATCAGGAGAACCAAGAGTACTACCCAGATCCCAGTTACCCTACTGCTGATCTGACAGGAAAGCAATTCCCCATGCTTGCATTACATATAGCACCTATGCCTCTATCTTATTCTTGCATCATTGAGTCACGATTACATTAAATTAAATTCCAAGTATTGCATAGCCTTTACTTTTGAACCCCATTGAAGCTTGTACCCTCAATCTTATGAGCCATTACTATAGGATTTGTTTGATCTATGTGAGTCATAGAATTGCATGTGTAGGGTTTGTGCGAGTCTGATGAATAACTAGGTACCTAAACAATTTAAACTGTGTACTAATGGGATAACTAAAGAAAGAGGCACTGGCGGGAAATAGCTATTATTTGGTTCTTCCATGCTCACTTGTGTCCCGTAGGACCCCGAGTACTTGATTCCTGTTCCTTGACTGTTGCACTATCTGCATGTGGGACCATGAATCCCCTTAGCATGAGCTTGATTGACACTTTATTTCATGGGGACACATGGTAGTTTGGGCGTTATTACTATCATGTACTTATGCCATGATTTACTGCTTTATTTACTATTGCACGTGGAGTGCCTGTACTTTTTTGGAACCTCGTGCCATGTTTTCGTGGTATCGACAAGCCCAGTCACACCTTCGGGTTCCTAGTCGTTTACAGCCGTCGTCATAAAACCTGGGTCCGTCTCGGAGCCAGCTAACTTCTTTATGGGTAGCTTAGTGGGGTGGCCCCCTGAAATCAATTTTGAATCTTGTGAATGCTTTGTCGTGGGGCCTCGTTTCTTTTTATTTGGTTCTTCCCGAGGTTGATCGTGCATGTGTTGATATTTGTGCACCCGTGTAGTGTAAATCTTTCTGAAATTCGTATCCGCGGTTATGGACGACTTGGAGCATAGTTTCTCGATCATAGACAACTATATATAAAGTACTGTGTTTAATTTGACTAAATCATGACTAGTAAATAGTGCAACACTCACAGAATGGTTAATAAAATTTCCAACGGATGGGATGTTCTTCCACCTTCTCGGTCGGTAAGCGAGAAGGAGGGCGAGCGATGTTTATTTATGTTATTTATATAACTGTTGTTTCTAATTAACGAGCGTCCGTCCATATCTGGTTGGGAGGATGTTGTAGCGTGTCTCTATAGAATTGTTCAGATATTATAGTTTGCTATAATTGCCTCACCCCCAGGTTGTTCCCTTTAGCTGCACGAAGACGTGCTGAGTTCCCTTGGGTCTCACACCATAAATATTGATCAGATTTTTAGGTATTCCCCGATGACAGCTACTACGTTGATGAGGTCGATGAAGGACGCAACGACCCTCTTGCATAGATATTCTGGGGATGGAGGTCTCTGAGATCTATGGGAGGGGAAGTGCTTATTTCTATGCCATCTTATACCAATTTTCTTCTTAATCCGTACTCAGATCTTGTCTTTCGCTTTTGCTTGATACTATGTTGATTGATGTATGAGGTTGTATCCTAAACTATTATATCTATATAGGATATTTGGATCTTGCGGTATGGTGTTGCAATATTTTCTTTCTTTATAGATGGAATTGCTCTAATGTACTCTTGTATGTCGCTGACATACATAGTCATTTGCGTATGTTTTGTTCACATACCTATCGACTATGTCACTCTCACTTGTTACGATGCTCTTGAATGTGGGTAGGGTGGTTGTCCGATACCGTGCCCTGCTCGACTTCTACGGGCCTACACGGGGGTGGCCTTGGGCCTCCGCGGTAGCACCCCTTCTCCACTTTTATGTTCATCTTGACTTGTTGCTTGGAGCATAGGGTCTGAGGTATTACACTTGCATCATCCACGTAAAGGAAAACGACATATTCGCCCTCACTGGCGGTGCACTCGGCCCGACCGTCATTGTGTCCTTCAAGTGTGTCACATGTGTAGCCTGGTTGTGGCCACAATACATGGTGACAATGTGGGCTAAAGGTGCGATAGAATCGGTGGGATCGTCTATGGCGCACTACTTGAGAGACATCGTTAAGATGGTATTCGAGGAGAAAAGCAGCACATCGCTAGTTGTAGTCACGTCGCAAGAGCTTACGTCCTTCTTCCCTATGTCACCGTAGTATCTTGTCAGAGATGGATGATACCTTTGATCCGGATTACGGATGTAGTATAGCTCTTTTCCCTAGTAGACCTAGGTTTATCGAATCCTTAGGAAGCTGAAAGCATAGTGAAGTTACTTTAATGGACCTTCGGGAGTTTTAGAATTCTTTTTGTGTTTTACCAGACCAATAGTTTGCTGTCTTTTGTTGTTGTCGATTATGGAGAGAGAGGGCCTAGGGCATTCGGTTTCACCTATAGTTGTGCAAAACATATGATGAGAATAAAAGATAATAATAAAGTATGCATATAATTGTTAGAGGAAGATAAATTATAAGTGGCTAGTGCATCCATAATTGCTATTGCCTCCGCAATCACTTATAGCAATAAACTACTAGTCTCATCCATAGAATAAAGAGAACTAATGATATGCATAGTGATGTCACCATTAATCCCAAGTAAATCCCTCACATACAGCCGTACTACCCCTTATGTCACTAGGGTTCCCAACCTGCAGATTAGTCATTACTCATACTCCCTATACCTGGCTCAATCCTCGAGGTCTTGGGTACCTAACAAGTCCGTAGATTGAGGCAAGAGAGGATACAATAATCATCATGTCATACAAACTAATGCATGATCCTATCTATGATAAATAACATGCACAAAAGCTACATGGCTAGGATGAAGCCCTTATCCCATGGAGAATTACTCACACATAGAGATGAGATCAACAATCATAAACATTGTAATGGAAATCATGAGATTGATAGAAAATAGTCTTACAATGTCGCCAATCGAAGATGAGATCTACTATTATAAGTGGTGGAATATGGCTATGGTGATGGAGAAGGGTTTGGTGATTAGATCTAAGTCTATTCCTCCGGCGGCTCTTCGGTGTTGTGGATGGAGATCTGGGGCGGCTGTTGATCAAAAGGAGCTCCTGTTACTCGTCGCCCGAGGCCTCTTTATATAGGGGTCCCTTCAGGAAAGTTTTTTTGTTTGACCTAGCGGTGTTGATGGCAACAATATGATTGGAACTATACGGCAGGAATTTTATTCCTGTCGTATAGTTGGTCATTAAAGCATCTGTCTCCACTTGATTACTCCTGGTTTCTTCGGGTTGTTGGAAATCTCGTATCTTTGACATTAATGTTATGATTCCCATCATCAAACGTCATTATCTGTGCAGGGAAAAATAGAAAGAAAGGATTGCATACCCCTTTGATCATTAAGCATTAGTGGCAGGGTTTAGAGAGATATTTCATCAAAAATATGAATAATGCAGTTTAAATGGGCATGTAGATGGCTATATTTCACAGCCATCAACCTCCCCAAGCTTAAACTTGATCGTCCTCGAGCAAGGAAACCAAAATCAAAAAGGAACTCAACATTTAAACGGAAATAACGAGATGATGATCTTACTCATGATTGGTAGTATCAAGTTTCCTCCACTTTATAAATCCGGAAAACTTTAGCATAGATAGAGTAATGGCATGCATATCATATGGGTTTTATGCATCCTTATAGCACAGAAAAATTATTGTTAACATGGATGATTCAAATGATTAAACCTTATTTCATGTCATGTAATCAACTCATAGGCTTGCCTTTGAACAATAAAGTATAATCATGTAAAATTGAAAGTGTGAGGGTTTGTCATGAAAAACATATACACTAGAGTATCTCAATTCTCCTACATCAATAAATCAAGACTCTTCAAGCACTACTTTTCTATTCATTGTCCTTCAAGAATTTCAGTTCATAAGTAATTGAGAGCATGCTAAAGATTTTAATTAGTTTATCGGGCTGTGATGGACACTTGTGGCATCACCAAGGTTTTTGTTCCTTTTGTACAATGATTACTCATAACATACAGAGGAGTGACTCCATCATGAAGACAGCTACCCAGGAATGCTAAGAATCTTACCCATTATAGCATTGCTGCTACATGCGTTTAATCAACTCATAGCCGAAATCTAGGAGTTTCCTCCATGAAGATCGTTCATAGGCTAGCGGAGTTGTTGGCATCCCATGAAGTTTGACACGCATAAAGCTATATCATTCTTATGACTCACAAGTCGAACTTTGGCATGCTCACAAAAACCACTAAACATTAGTTCAATTGAACAAATCCTTTTAAAGAGAGCTATCAAGTCAATCATTATTTTCTGTGGTGTTGAGTGTCTCTAGAAATAATCCTTCAAGACTAAAACACTACAACACCCAAGCCTTCAATTGTGAGACTTTTTCTTATTACAATTTTTTAGCAAATTTTTAAGGCAATACTTGATTAACTACAAGAATTGGAACAAAACATATCCAACTAAATACTCATGCAAACAAAATTTTACTACAATACAAAGACTCACTCCACCAACATCTTACCATTTACTACTAACTAACATGGGCTTCTCAAACTTCAAAAGTGGGGAGTCTTAAGGCATACCTCTCACGATTGGTTTCACTTCTCTCTTCCCTTTTTATTTGCTTCTTGGAAACTCGAAATTGATCACTCTCCTGCAAATATGTGAAAGCCACAAGGAGAATAGAAAAGAAGGAAGAGGGAAAATAAAGATAAATGGAAAAATCTTTTTGTTATTTTTTTAAAAAGAGGGAATTAAAGAATAGAAAATTGTCCTCAAAGCTTGACAAGTAAATCTCGAAAACAAATAAAAGTAACTAAAGATAAAGTGTTGAGGAAACAAACATGAGTGCTTATAAACTAGAATTAAAAACATAACCTCAAAAAAATGAACGCCAAATAAAGATAATGAGGAAACTTCCCCAAGCTTAGGCTTTTACAAGCCCTTCAAATCATTGTGGTGGCGGAAAAAAGTTGTAAATCTAGTTCGCAAATTGAGTTGATAAATTAGTTGTTGTTTTGCATTCAAATTGAGGTTCAAGGAGAAGTTTTTCATTCTCTCGATAGTTCCTCCAAGTTCTTGAAAGTCTTGGTATGTAGTGAACCGGGTTGGTGGCTTCTCCTCTTCTTGGTCCTCTTCTTGGTCCTCATCCTCATCCAGAATCTCCTCCTCGGGTTGGTGTTGTTCAACCTTCAAGTCATATAGCAAACGTCCTTCCTTGATGGAGAAAAGACCATTAGGCAAAGGAGCGGGGTAGACACGCCCAGCTCCAGCAATATGCAAGTAATAAACACCACCTATCCTAGTGAGCATTCCACAAGCTTTTAAAGTAGAGAAACCAACACGTCGCTCACCTAGCACGGGTTGTAACTCACCTAGGTTGATGCCTAGGGCAATGGAAAGCACGGTGATGACGCATCCACCTGTGGCTGGTCCTTGGCTTTGGGAGGATTGGTGCTCCAGGTAGCGCACAAGAATTGCGCCCAAGTTGAGTGAAAAGTTGGTGTTGTTAAAAGAAGCCTTTGCAAGGACTAAGATGTCCTCCTCATTGAGTCTCGTGAACTCATTTTGTGCCTACAAAGTGTTAGCAATAACATAGAATAAATAGTGAATTGCAGGATGTTGAATATTCTTCCCCATGCTTACTCTAGAAGTAAAACTCATTCCATTATAATATTATTCCGAGGAAGGGTCTAAGCCAGAAAAGGATGCACGTAAGACATTATCATTATTGATTGGAAAATTAAAACATGTAAACCATTCATCTAGTGATAAAGCATAATTGTTGTTCATAAGTTGGAAAGAAATCATGTCCTCTCCATTCCATGCTTTAACGGTGCTTTGCAAAGAACTTAGAAATTCAAGAGTTAACCGGCGATAAGTAGACACATCATTGAATGCAAAGTTTTGCAGGCCAACCCTATTGCAAAGTAAATTGAAGTCATTAGAAATACCGAGTTGATTCAATATAATGGGGCAATCCCACTTGGTTGCCTTCACTTCTCGGTTCTTGATCATGTTGAAGCGATCACGTTGGGGCTCATCCTTGAACCGTATCCCCATGTGTTCTTTAGCGACAGCCCGAGAAGCGCTAGCGACGGCACGAGCACGAGTTTGGCTCCTTGTGTCCATCATCTAAAATAACAAGGAAATATAAAAATAAAACTTTTTGATCCAACAATAATAAGCATAACATATTCCTCATGATAGCACACCAAAGAATCCCCTCAAAATAATAATCTAGGCAAGAGAATCATGGCAATTAGTTCATAGTACGTCTCACCCAAGATTGATAATGACAACAGATCAAAGATGAATTTGCAAAACGTAATTGGAGGATCTGAGGAGAAACATTCAATAGATCACTTGGGTGTGAGGAAATTGAACGAAATTGAGTAGAGATGAAGATCTCTTGAGATTTTGAGAAAATTTGGAGGTAGGAGAGTGAAAAAGGATTGATGTTTTGGGGTTAGAGGTACCTTCCCGTGATGATTTTGTGGTCGGACACAAGTATACGACCGGAACTATATGGTCAGAACAATTTATTTCGGCCGTATAGTTGGTTTTCTGACAAAAATTTAGGGTTTCCACCAGGCGGCGCAGCTATACGACCTTAACTACATAGCTAGGATTTTTCATCCACTCCGTATAGTTGGTCCTCAAACTTTCTGTACCTGGAAAAGAAATTTTACGAAGGCATCGATATCTATACGACCAGAACTATCCGACCAGAATTTTTATTCCCATCGTATAGTTGGTCATTAAACCTTCAGTACCTGGGAAGGAAAAATTGTCGATAGCAAAGATATTTATACGATAAGAACTATACGACCAGAAAAAAATTCCCGCATATAGTTGGTCGCTAAACCTTCTGTAGTTATCAAAATCATTCCATTTCTTCGAGAATTATTTCTTATTCTGAAACTTAGCGAAACACCTTGTTTTTGATAGAAAAATGACAGTAAAAATTTTCCACCGGCAACAGCATGTATAAAGCAGGATTTTTAGTACTACCGAACTTCTTCTCCTCAAGTGGAGCTTTATAGCACTCTTTATTAAACATAAAACTTAAACTAAAACTTATAAACTTTACTCAAACCTTTATTTCACATGGGTTGGCTCCCATGCAACGCTCTTTTATGGTCAATCGCTTGACCTTAATGTTGCTCGCTTAGGCCAGATGAGTGGAACACCCACTCCAAAATAGTTGGCCTTCTAAGTGATGGCCTCCTTTTCATCATGCTTGGCTTTCTTCTTCCTAGGAAAATGAATAACAAAAGGATCCCACAAAGGCAATTGAAGCTTCACGTTCCCTTCATGTAGATTAATCAAAGCCTTAATAGTTCTTAAGAAAGGACGGCCTAATATAATAGGAACAGTAGCATCTTCAGGCATGTCCACAATAACAAAATCAGTAAGAGCAGGACAGCCTTTAATGTATACTAAAGTGTTTTCTTTAATCCCTATAGCTTGTTTGTAGGTAGAATCTGCAAGATGTAATTTTAACTCGGTGATTTCAAAAGAACCAAGATTTAGCTTATTAAAAAGACTTTTTGGAATTGTTGAAACGCTTGCACCTAGATCTCAAACTACAACTATCTCATTTGTCCCAATTTTAATCTTAATAGTAGGCTCAAATATATCATCAAGCTTAACAGGTAATTTTTCAGCAATTTTCTTATATTCTTCTTCAAGCTCACGTACCTTTATTGCTAACTGATTAACAAAGTGTTGATACATAGCTTCATCATTTCCTTCACTTGCCGGAATTTTTATGTTGATCCTTTTTACAAGATCTTCAATGGTGTAACTTGGTGAAGGAGCATTACTATAATCAAGCTCTTCGGGCTCCTCCCTTTGGATTCTCATCATCTTGAGGTCTTCAACGGGATTGGGCGCAGCTTTACGTGCAAATTTAGCTAGAATGAGAGTTTGACTCTCGGTTATCTTACCTAGCTGTGCCTCACCAATCCTCGTTCTTTCTTGGAGGGCCTGCAAATCATTCCTCAAACTTACATCTTGGTTAGATAATTTACCAAGCATAGCATCATGGTTCTCCGTTATTTTAACAAGGATATTGTTTTGCTCATCTTGTGAGACTATAAAGGACTTAAGTGTTTCTTGGAGACTACCATTACCTGATCCCATATCATTATTAGAGTTACCTGCAGGACTAGAATAGTGTTTCTGGAAATTAGGATTATAATTCTTCTTCCAAGCAGGGCTATAATCATTACGAGCTATGAAGTCTATTTCTTCAATATTTGTTTTTGGGATAGCTCTTACCTGGTTTTCCTTACCTTTTACGGCTAATATGAGCTCATCCAGCTTAGCATTGAGTTCTTGATTTTCTTGTGGTGAAACAGAGTTCACCTTCTTCGTGTTTGATCTATCCACATGTCACTGGGCATGGTTGTCTTGCATATTGTCTAGCTGCTGCTTTGCTTCGGTAATATGTTTGCCCATAAATGTTCCTCCAGCTACAGTATCAAGCATAGACACAGGGTTAAGATCATTATAAAATAAATGGAGGATTAACCAATCTTCCAACCCATGACTGGGACAGTGTCTCATGCATTCTTTCATCCTATCCCATGCAAGAGCTAGTGGCTCACGCTCTTCCTGTCTAAAACCAGTAATATTAGATCTTAGTTGCATAGTCTTTGCAAGTGGGAAAATTTTAGTCATAAATAAAGAAGTACACTCCACCCATGATGCAATAGTATTTCTAGGCAAAGATAGCAACCATTCTTTTGCTCTTCCTCTAAGAGAAAGGAAATAAGCGCAATTTGACCGCATCGGGGTCAACATCTTTTATGCACATCATATCACATATTTTAGTGAAAGTATTTAGGTGCATACCTGTGTTCTCAACAGCAAAGCCTCCATATTGATTCTATTGAACCAAACTTAAATAATGGGGCTCAATTTCATAGTCATCAGCAGCAATTCCTGGCTGAGTAATAGGAGTACGCAAATAATCATTGCTGGGAGTTACAAACTCTCCAAGCTCAGCCATATTTCCTATGTTTTTGGGTCTTCTTAAACAAATACTTATGATAGTAAAAACAAGAATTTAAAGACTAACTAATAATAATAATAAATTGTTTATCAAATAAAGGCTGAAAGCAAACTAACAAAATTAAAAACAAGTATTAAAACTAGCAAGGTTCCTACTAACCTTACCAGGGTAGCTATTGCTTCCCCGGCAACGGCGCCAGAAAAAGGGTTGATACGTTTGATCCGGATTACGGATGTAGTATAGCTTATTTTCCCTAGTAGACCTAGGTTTATCGAATCCTTGGGAAGCATTAAGCGTAGTGAAGTTAATTTAATGGACCTTCGGGAGGTTTAGAATTCTTTTTGTGTTTTATCAGACCAATAGTTTGTTGTCTTTTGTTGTTGTCGATGATGGAGAGAGAGGGCCTAGGGCGTTCGGTTTTACCTATAGCTGTGCAAAACATCTGATGGGAATAAAAGATAATAATAAAGTATGCATGTAATTGTTAGAGCAAGATAAATTATATGTGGGCAGTGTATCCATAATTCCTATTGCCTCTTCAATCGCTTATATCAATAACCTACTAGTCTCATCCATAGAAGAAAGAGAACTAATGATATGCATAGTGACGTCATCGTTAATCCCAAGTAAATCCCTAACATACAGCCGTACTACCCCTTCTGGCACTAGGGTTCCCAACCTGCAGATTAGTCATTACTCATACTCCCTATACCTAGCTCAATCCTCAGGGTATTGGGTACCTAACAAGTCCTTAGATTGAGGAAAAAGAGGATACAATAATCATCATATCATACAAACTAATACATGATCCCATCTATGATAAATAACATGCACAAAAGCTGCATGGCTAGGCTAAAGCCCTTAGCCCAGGGAGAATTACTCACACATAGAGATGAGATCAACAATCATAAACATTGTAATGGAAATCATGAGATTGATAGCAAATAGTCTTACAATGTCGCCAATCGAAGATGAGATCTACTATTACAAGTGGTGGAATATGGCTATGGTGATGGAGAAGGGTTGGGAGATTAGATCTAAGTCTATTCCTCTAGAGGCTCTTCGGTGTTGTGGATGGAGATATGGGGCCGGCTGTTGATCGAAAGGAGCTCCTGTTTCTCGTCGCCCGAGGCCTCTTTATGTAGGGGTCACTTCATGAAAGTTGTTATGTTTGACCTAGCGGTGTCAATGGCAACTATTCGACCGGAACTATACGGCCGGAATTTTAGTCCCGCCTTATAGTTGGTTGTTAAAGTGTCTCTGTCCACTTCACGACTCCTAGTTTCTTTGGGTTGTTGGAAATCTCGTATCTTTGACTTTAATGTTGTGATTCCCATCATAAAACATCATTATCTGCATAGAGAAAAATAGAAAGAAAGGATTGCATACCCCTTTGATTATTAGGCATTAGCGGCAGGGTTTAGAGAGATATTTCATCAAAAATATGAATAATATCCCGTTTAAATATGGACGTAGATGACTATATTTCACAGCAATCAATGGACCATACATGCGGTTGTGTTTTTTTTTGAAGTAACCATATATTCCATTAAACAAAACGTTTACAGAGATTACACATATGGCCATCATATGAAATAAAAATGTATGTCTAGCAACTTTGCACAAAGAACCCCATAAGGAGTAAAACTACAAGTCCACCCTTGGAGAAACTTGTGCCTTGCCGAAACGTTGTCGACCGTCGTCCTCCACCGCCACCATGGCCGCGCCGGAAAAAGGGGTGAAAAGCCACCATACCAAGATCTGAGAGAGCATCTTCGCATACAATGATGCTTTTTGAGCTGATGAATCAGATTGCTGCAAGCAACGAGACTGAGACTTTGTGGCACGTCGGCCGGGGATCTTCCCCATGATCACCAGATCCCGACGCCATCAACTTCATCTGATGTAGTCGAAGAAGAGGAATGTCGTCGCCTACCATCCTCCGCGCACCTAAGTGCAAGACAGCAAACACAACTAGAGCAGCCGACAAGACCGCCACCCGCGAGGGTGCCAATCGCCGACCACCAGACATGAATCTCGTCAGATCCAAAGATCTGCGAGACGACCGGGCCACCTGCCCCACAACGCCACCGATTAGAGCAACGTCGAGATGGAGGAAGAGCAGAGGCAAATTATTCCGACGCGGCGCCTTCTCCTCCATGAAAACAACGCCTCAAGGAAACACTAGGCCAACCCTAACTATAGGAGCCGAAGCACCAGGGTCCCTACCCCCTCCTATCGCCGGAGCGGCGGACAGAGGAGGCAGGGACCGGCGGCGGCATTGTTGTTGGGGGCAGATGGGATTGCTCCGTTTCTTACGGAGCGAAACGGTTCATGTGGCTAAGTATTTGACTAGGTTTGGTGGTGTGGTGTGCCGGACAAAGCGATTGTTCGCTGTCACATGCGGTTGTGTTTGAGGTTTTGCATCGACAATAAGAAAAAATATTAATCTTCTAGTAATGGCCCAATTGTCATATTATATGTAACTAGTAAGTTGCACGTGCCTTGCACGTGAGACTCGGATAATAGACGTATGACATATCATCACTATATTAAATTATAATAGGTAAAGTTTAAAAGATTATAAATTTGATCGCCATTCATAAAGTATGGTGTATATTTGTTTCTTGCACTCTGTATCATGTAGAAGTCAACATTTATTAGCTACCTAAGACTTGAAAATTTTGCTAACATGGTCTCGAGAAACGACGGAGATGATTCAAGAATGATAAAGAAGTGTGCTTTGAGGTTTGTGCGCAGCGTTCATTGTGCTAAAGACTATCAATAGAATCTTCTATATGCTAGAATGAAAAATAAGATCCAATGGCTGGAAATGTGGGGATTCACGAGTCTTGATCCAATAGTCAATATTCAAAGTTATTTATACACTATATAGTGGTAAGATATATATGTATATGTAACTAGTAGTAAGATGCACGTGCCTTGCACATGAGAATTAGATGAAAGAAGTATAACATATATTTTTTTTTATAAACCTA
The DNA here is from genome assembly GCA_023614405.1 of Avena insularis. NCBI lineage: Eukaryota > Viridiplantae > Streptophyta > Magnoliopsida > Poales > Poaceae > Avena > Avena insularis. The sequence goes on along the minus strand of CM042688.1, from coordinate 232,351,649 downwards.
CAATAGGTGAAGCTGAAAAAATAATTATAATTTCGAGCCACTTTTATAAAGTATCAGGTGTATATTTGGTTCGTGTACTTTATATCATGTAGAAATCAACCTGTTAGCTACCTAATACTCACATGCTCTAGAGAAATGATGGAGAAGATTCTAGAATTATCGAGAAGTGTGTTTTGAGTTTTATGCATAGAGTTCATTATGTTATAGACTATCAAAAGAATCTTCTAGATGCTAGAATAGATAGAAGATTCACCGATTAGTAATGTTGGGATTTTCCAGTCACGGTCCAACGGTCAAAGTTCAAAGTTAGTCGTACACTATATAGTGGTACGATATGATGAAGGATGGATTTTGGCTGCTATACTATACACTATAGTGTATTCTTTATCCATGAGTATCAAATTATTGTGTGATCTTTAAATATTTCCATGCTTTGGATGAATTTCTGCATACTCAAATGGATTGGTTTGAGTTTTAACTAAGATGATTTTGTACTCGTATAACTCTCCTGCTCTTCTGCATTGCCTTTTTTGAATTTCTAATTCGTGCATATAAAGGTACGGAGTAAGAAATACTAGTCTCTCTATACGTTGAATAATACACCTTCTAGGGTGTATTTTAAAAAAAGAAATAATCTCTCTGATATGAATCTCCATGTCCATTTATCTAACAAGACAGTATAGAGGCTGGCTTTATTATAGCTCTATTGCGTCCTAGCCGCCCCACCTTTTATTCAACGAGTACTGCACTAGTTCCCCTGTCTTATCCTCCTCTCCTCTTTTCCTCTATCCCCACTCTAAGTCACCCCCCCCCCCCCCCCGCCTGCCTCACAGTTTCCAGAGTCCGTGTTCTTCACCTCGTCCCTCTTTTCCAAAGCCCAAACCAACTAATCCCAAACACCATTGCCACACCAGATGAATTGAGATGGTTGGATCGAGCAAGGACATTGACGATGATTCTTGACTGTTCTAGGGGATGTTTACCAAGGACCCCTTGAAGAACTCACATCTAGATACAACGGCGTCACTGCCATGAGCCTCGTCAGTTCGTCGAAAGTTCATCTTATCTTGGCAAAATACAGTGCAAATCTTCTGGATTCTCAGCCATTTGGCCTCCCATTTGTACTTCATTCTCACCCTGACTAAGATACTATGGGATTGCATGTTACATGGTGAGAGGTTCCTCTATAAGCTATCGCCGCTGGATAGGTTCTCCTCAGATGCTGTCATGGCAGGCGGCACGAATAAACAGAGGGCGGGCACCAATGGTGATTGGATCTCTACGGTTGGCCTCATATATAGTCGGGAACTTGTCAAAATGTACACTCGTCACAAGATTATTCTCCCAGCGGTGCTGTTTGAAGCCACCAATCTCCTAGATACTTTGCTGGATAAAGGACATCGTATGGTACTGCAGAAGATAGCTACTTTCCAAGTTCCCACATTTTCTAGGAGATGTCAAGATTACACTCTTTTCGCCCTTTTTGACGGCTCAGTTCTTGTTCATCACGGCCATGAAGATGTATGGATAGTTCTTCTGAATAAGTCCATGACCTATTTCATTTATAGAAATATAATTATCCACAGAAGACTTATGCTTGCCATAACTGAGATTGGCAGTGTTTATGTGTGGAGTCCTTATCATTCTGGTAATTATACCTCCATATCTTGCACACTAGCTTCATATTCATGGATGTATGCTTATTTTACAAATCCGACATATTGCATTGTTAGTTTAAAAGAAACTTTATATTTTATGCATTTTACCCTCTTTGTTTGAAAGGATTTCTCTATGAGTTTAGAGGACTTAAATCTATAGAATTTTTTGTAAGGATTTTTATGGATATTAGTATTACATTCACCTGTTCACACAAATTTATGCCTATTTTCCTGTGGTGCAACCAAATTGCTTTTATTATAGATTCCCGCAATTTTGATTCCAATACGATCCAGTGTATCCCAATATTGTATTTTCCTATTCCTTCATTTTTAAAATATTGCAAACCAACAGTATCAACTGTGTTTTCTTTTCCAGTTCCTATGTTGCTCCTAGTGCCACTAACCTTGGGTAACTGGGTGGATGAACTCGATGATGGTCTGGGCCATGAGCATGAGTACGATTATGGTATGAGGTGGTTAGCAAATTCTCTAGATGTTTCCATCCTTCTACTCGTTTTTACCCGGGGCATTGTCAGTGAGCAGGATGTTCAATGTACGTTTTTTGTTACATGGCTCACCCCAATGTTGTTAGTTGCAGTCGCATTGTTCGCATGTATTCTTATGGATTAGGCTCTCTGGTGTTCTTGAAAGACCATGATATATGACTACATCGAGGTAAGCCATGGACAAGGGTTACTGACCTTGGAGCATATTCTCTTTTTATTGGAGTGAACTATCCAATCAGCATGCCGGTAGTCGGTGCCGATATTGCCCAAGGATATCTGACAAGAAACACCTTGGTCTATACACTATGCAATATTCCTTTATGACCCGGCACATCCTAAAATATACCGCTTCAGTCTGAATGGTATAGACGCATCTAATGGTTTCTCAACATACACTATCTTCAAATCATATAAAATGCTAAATGAACGCATTGACCCTTCAATTGTGAAGAATCCACTCTGGTTCATCCAAAGCTTTGCTAATGCCCTTGATTGGAACAAGTCTAGCTCTATATTTCAAAAAGAAAAAAACATTGTGGCATCTGTACGTGCTACTGAAATATTGTACGGTACTGGAGTAGTATTTTGGTAATTAAACATATTTATGCCCCGCTGTCTTTACTTAATTAAACATATTTTGTACACAATCTCTATTTAATACGTATTGTTTTTGTGTGGTACCAAGGCAAACCGTATGGCAACCTGCACGTATTATTAGAATACTGATTATAGAGAGGAGTTATAGTGAAAGTAAACATGTTAAACTGATGCGATCAGACACTAATTGTGGTAGGTAGTGAAAGTTCCCTGGCGAGTAGTAGCATCACCAAAGCACGCACCCTCTCTCTCTCCCCTACACTGCCATTGCTATGAAGCACCCTTCTTCTTTCAACTACATATTAGGCATTGACGCAGAATCGATCTTACAGAGATTTGGCAGGAAAGCCGACTTGATCTTTCACATGTTGGATAATCTTGATAGGCACGAGGTCCACCGTATTTTAGAGACTGTGAGATTGTCTGCCAGCATGGAGATTGCGGAAACCAAAAAATCTACATATATTTCTAACCCTTCGGCAGCGCCAACTTCTCTGGTGGCTCGAACACCATCCTGCGCTACACTGTCTATTCTGCTGGAGGCTACATCTTTGTCGGCGGACCTAGCAGCATCTCCCTCAGCACTATCTTCTCCTGCTTCGACATGAACATCTCCGGCAACAGCACTAACTGCTCGTGCGGTCTAGGACCCATCGCCCGTGGCACTTTATTCTCCGGTGGTGGCACCATCCAACATGACTGTGAGTACTCCTAAACTCACTAGGATGCATGCAGGTGTAAGTAGTTTGTTGTTTCTTTACATTAGTTTCGAAAAGAAAAACATCTGATGCTCCTTTCTGCTTAATGATGCAACTAATGTAATGCCTAGAACTGATCTTTGTACTCCCCGTGATCCAAATTAATGGACTCAACTTTGTATAGATACGAATGCATCTTTTCTAAATTCTTAACTTGATACATACGGAAAATAGTAGCATTATTCTGCATATCATACCTTATCTTATCTTACCACTATATAGTATACGAATAACTTTGAACATTGAATATTAGATTAATACTGGCAAATCCCAACATTGCTAGTTGTTGGCTCTTCTTTTCCATTCAATCATCTAGAAGATTCTATTGATAGTCTTTAGCACAATGAATGTTATGCACAAACCATAAAATACAATTCTCACCAGTCTAGAGTCTTCTCTCTTATTTCTTTGGAGCATGTTACCAAAAATTTCGAGTATTAGGTAGCTAATAAATATTGATTTCTACATGATATAAAGTACAAGAACCTAATATACACCCGATATTTTATGGATGTGGCTCAAAATTATCAATGGTTTTTACCGCTTTACCTATTAATATTTTATAGTGATGATTTGTCATACTTGTATTATTCAAGTCTCACATGCAACGCACGTGCACCTTACTACTATTTATAATATATATTATTATTTATTACTTGCTACTTGTTTATAAGGATACAAGATGATTACACAAAATGGAATAGATATGCTATGAAGCTAGAAAACAGATCACTACCTCTGAAGTCTAAACTTGCGCTACATTTTAATGTTTATGTTGTAGATCTATATATAACATGCTCAAATATATGTAGGACCAATATCACTTCAACATCGATGAGCAACTGCCTCTTACTACTATCAATTGGGGATGTATGCCTCGTGTTTTGAGTTCAGAATTAAGACGAACACATTGGCCAAAAACCCAATGGTGTCCGACAAGCAGGGTTAGGATGGGTTACATATAACGGAAGCGCGAGGGCCAGGCCACCCTAAAAGGGTTGGCCACCAATTGGCCCGTCTTCAGCCCTCGCGCTTCTACGTGCAACTTGACGAAGATGACATGTAGATGCTAGTCATCTCCAACGAGTTCAAGAAGCGGCTGAAGGGGATTGCCAGGCCTAGAAAGATGAAGACTTACACTGAGTGAGGCTAGTCTGTGCACATCGAGCATGATAAGAAAAGCGATAAGCTGGTCTTCAATGAAGGTTGGTTCTGTTTTGCAGATTGGCACGAGCTACAGATTGATGATATCCTAGTGTTTAAGGTAATAGATGATTCCATATTTAAGGTGGATATCTAAGACCATAACACCTCCACCAAGAGAGTGATCTTTTGTGTTGATCACCCCTCTTATTATTCCATGCATGATATGTTGTACCTCTACGAGCAGGGAATTAGAAAGTCAGAAACCCATCAGATCTTTTGGATTAGGGGTAGATCCACTCATGATCATGTTGTTTGTATTTCCTATTAGGCCACGGGATGCACCATCAGTAGTATGTTAGACTGAGGTTTTATGTTAGTTTTTCTAGTTTCAGTGGGTAGTCTGCTGATGTGTATGTCAATATATTGTAGTAAGTTGAATTATTGATACAATGCAACTCAGTTTTAAAAATTCAAATAGTTGATTTAAAAGTTCATGAAAAAACCAAAGATTTCAATGATATATCCTACCATCTTTCAAAATCTTGTATTATAGGCTACGAAAACAAAACTTTTGATCTAATTGCAGCGAACAAGTCAAGAGTTTTGAATAACAAAAAAATGTCAAATGTATCATTTTCCAATGGCCCAGATTACAGGAATTTCGATGTGATATATTTCAGGATGGTGGAATACACCATTGACTGCATTGATTTCCTAGTCATCACCACTGATCTATCGCTGTCACACTCTTCTCACCTTCACATCTCTCGCCCTCTCATGCATCCCTCCTTCGTCAGCTCGGCAACCACCACCACCCCGAGTATGGGGATTCATCTCCGTTCTCTACGGCTGCAATGACGGCTTAACAGAAAACACCTGTAAGGTGGCAGCGCATACCTGTTCCTCTCGTTTAGCGGTGGAAAATAATGGTGGTACTAATCCCCAATCACACGGTTTCTTAGAATTGTTTGGTGTACAATATGGTATTTAACCCGTTTGTGTAGACTAGGATTACACATGCAAGCCAGTTTTAGGGTTAGATTTGTTGTGATAAGTAACAATAAGCTCAAATTTAGTATTGATCGATCCACAACCGATGATGATTTGAAAGTTCATTAGCCATGTTTTTCTTGGGTGGTCTGTACTCGATGATAGATTTTTTTGTTTGCTTGATCAATCTCTTTACTGGCGGATTATGAAGTGAAGTACTTTGATGCTAGCTAAACCTTTCCCCCAACATGCAAATTCGTCATGCTAGATAGAGTTCTATCCCCATAGCTAGGGTTTGTATCTGCTTTGACTTCGACCGAATAATTTGACAAAACAGATACACTAGTCATACCTATCAACTTAGCTAGCTTGATTCAGAAGCTTCATGGTTTAGATTGTGTATTTGATTTGAACAATTATATTAGATGTCTTCATTTAGATATTATTTTGCAATTACGATCTGTAGTAGCTCGACACATTCCCTGATTGAGTACCAAATTTTCTGTAGTGTTCAAGTAAGAAGCTCAAGGTTGGAGATAGCTCATCATAGAAGAAGACAAGAGAGAACTGATATGCTGTTAGCCTGATGTAAACGCCACTGAAGCAGGTTGGGTACACCCATTGGGATAATACCACTAACAACTTCTGCAACGTGTTGCATGAATCTGGGTTAAATATGCTTGCCTTCCCCTTGTTTATGTTTTCCTCGCTTTGAGCGTGAGTGTCCTCCGACCATCAAGTTGAAGACCTCCATTGCCTGCATCTGGGATGTCCATCTGAAGGAGCAAGATGGCAATATTTTCATGGATGCAAGATGGTGAGAGTTTGCCAACACACATGACTTGAAGAAAGGACAGCTTCTAGTATTCAAGAAGCTTACCACGAGATCCTTGAAAGTACTTTTATTTGATAAACACAGCTGCGAGAAGGTGATCAAATGTATGGGTTATCACCCATGACACATCACTGGAGGAACAATATGAATCACATATTTATTTAGTTAGTGCCTATTCGGTTCGGATCGCAACTGTTCTATATAGAGGCGGTCGAAGTATACCCCTCTCTTTGACATACTCAGTCTTATATATTTTTGTGTGGCCTGATCATTTGATTGTAGAATATGGTCTCGATTTTATTTTGAATCATGGCTTGCTACATATATTAAATTTCGATGTCTGTGATGCTGAATTTGTCAATTCTTTTGGTTATTTTGTATGTACTGCCGAATCGGTCACTCTAAAATGTTGTTGAATCTTTCAAGTGCTTCTGAATATGATTTGGGAACCTGTTGATATTTTTTTCTTATTCTATACCACTGAATGTTTCCAATGCTACTGAATCTGACAAATATTTTCTCCTTGCTATTACTAAAATGTTCTATAGGGCTAAAACAATATCTAATTTTCTCTGTAGTGCTATTGAATTTTGGTATCTGTATTGCTGAATTGATCACTTCGAAATGCTGCTGAATCTTCTTCTGAATATGAACTAGAAGTTTGTTGATATTTTTCTATATTATTTTGTACTACTGAATCTTTTAAATGCTACTAAATCTATCAAAAGTAATATCATTGCTGCTTGGCTATTTGCACTAGAGCTTTTTCCTTTCTGTCATCAGAACCATTGGATGTGTTTTTGACATAGATTAATTAGGGGTAAAGATATGGCATGATTTTTTCGTTGGATATCATTCCCCTCCCTTGGTGAGGTCTTTGTTCGGAGTCCGGTCGAGCCATAGTACAACGCAAATATTACTAACGAGGAGATGAAATCTAGCCCATTCAGCACTTCTTTAGCCTAGAACATTTAAATTATGCTGTTTCAGGGCCAGGGGACTAATGAGCACAACCTAGCAAAATTTTAGAAAGGAGCCCATGAAGTATAAATTAGGCCTTTTTGGGGTCAGGAGACTACTGAGTACAACCCAGTGAAATTTGAGAAACGAGCCCATGGAGCATAGCCCATGTAGAGTAGCCCATAGAGAATATCCAAAATCTTTTTATTTCGGCCTTTTGGGCATTGCCTCCCATCTCTTAAAGAAAACTCCGCCTAGCCATATTTTTAAGAAACTACTCAATTATGTGGCATTTTATAAATTGAGATGCCAGGAGTGCTGCCCTTTTATTTTATAAGAGATAAACATAAACACACAAAATCTTTTCAAGAAGACTAATAATACATAAGTTATATGTACTAAGAAATGTTTAATGATAATTTGTCTATAAATATCTTTAGCGTAGTGGCAACACACTCAGTTTACATCTATTGAATGTCTTGAGTTTGAATCCTCTATGTGTACATATATTAATCTTGGTTTACATTTTCTTTCTAGCAGTATTGCTTGACAAAGAGGCTGACATCACAGACCCACTAGCGTCCCTCAAGTTTAATGGGCGGGTTTGAAAAAAAATTAAGTAATTGTACAGAGAGGCTGGCATTATGGACTCACCAGCCAAAACATACACGGACACATCGAGATATGTTTAGAAGGTAAAAGTAATGGACGTGATTGAAAGAAAAAGTCCAACATAGACACGTTTCCTATACAGAGAGGCTCACATGGGGACCCAATAGTTAGAACATACATGGCTACTGCATTGATCAACATTCACAAGGGCACAACGGCAGTCGTGACCGGAGAAAAGAAGACCGAGATAGACATGTTTCTCGTCTAGAGAGGTTGACAATAAGGGCCCCAATAGCAAAGACCATACACGACTGTCGCATCAAGTAATGTTACCAAGGTCAAAATGGTGGACGCCACCGAAAAAATGTCCAACATACACATGTTTCCTCTATAGAGGAGGATGACATGGGGGACCTGCCAACCTAAATAAATGGCTGATGCATCAAGCAAAGATATCAAGCTTGAAACAAGGAGGCATGGGCAGATATAGATAGTCCATCGTACACATGTTTCTTCTAATGAGCAGCTGACATGGAGGACCCAACATCCTAACTAAACGGCAGGTGCACCGAGCAACGATATCAAGTTCAAATCCGGGAGGCGCGATCAAGAAAAATTCCATCATATACACGTTTCTTCTAATGAAAGGCTCATGTTTGACCCAACAGCCTAACTAAACGGCAATGCATCGACCATCTTTATCAAGTTCAGAATAGGGTAGCACGAGCGAAGGAAAAATTCCATCATACATGAGATTCTTCTAATGAGAGGCTAACATAGGGTACCCAGCAGCCTGACTAAACGGCGGATGCATCGAGCAACATTATCGAGTTGAGATCAGGGAGGCACCACCGAAACGTATGGTTCGATAGAGATACTAACATCCGGGACCCACATACCTCAAAATATTTCGGCCAGTCAAAACCGAGCGAGGAACCGAAAATATTACTTCTGCCACGCGCCGGTCGATCTTCGTGAATGTTTTTAGCGGTTTCATCGTAGTAGAGAGCTGTGAAAACAGGAAAAAAAGTTCCCCATCATCCATGGTCGAGCAAACTAAATAGTCGGGGAAAACACGCCTTCTACGATGAACGACGAGCCAAATCGTTGCGGATGGAGACATTTCTTGTAGTGATAGTTATGTAGTTTTTAGGACAAAGCAGAACTAGATACAAAATATAAATGTATCGCTTATGAACCTGTATAACAAGATTTGCAAACCAACATGTTCTGTGTTCCATGTTTGAGCTCTATGTAAAGGAAGAGAAAATAGTTAGTGTTGCAGATTTTGAAAAACAAGATGGCAACAACAAAATTATAAGTGATTTAATACAAAGAGTTTAAATGGGTACTACAGGATAGCGGAAAGATGCCAGGGAGGAAACAATAGAAGAAACTTAGCTCAGGACAAACCAGATAGATGTCAGGGAATCCACACTAATATTTTCCACTAACTTTAGATTTTGCAAGAAAGTACACAATAGCGAGCAATTACTGTTATACGGAGTAGTTAAGAACATGTGCATGAAAAAAGTAACAAACATGTGCATGACTTGAAATTTGTAGAGCAGCAAATGGAAACAAACATGTCTAGTGTCCTTGTATGTAGCACAAAGAATAGGCGTGTCCAGTGACTTGTATGGTTGCATGATTACAAAAATGCAGTTCACTGCGACAGGCTTGAACCTACTATACTACTGAAAAATAAAAACAGGTTGGAGATTTGGTTATCTTGGTCGGAGAGGTGTCTAAGCATCATCGGTACCGTGCGGGTGAAGTCCAGGTCACCGAGGGTGCTACAGTTACAGTGGATGCTAGCGTTTAGGAAAAAGATCTTGGGCGGTCGATGCTGCCTTGAGCATGGTGGACGAGAGTCGCTAAGGAAGATCCGGTATAGTGAATTGTGACGCCTGTGCCGCTAGTCTGGAGGGGCAAACATGGAACTCGTTAAAATAGATCTCGTCCTATGGATATTGGTAAAGCGGCTTCGGTACGGTTGGATAGATGTCAGTGGCAGGGAAGGAGAGGCTATCGGTCGGTGATGCCATCGGCATGGTGAACAAGACTGCAACTCCAAGTAGTCAGAGAGAGATCCGGTGAACAAGATCCAGTGTGTTGGGCATCGGTGAACTAGCTGAGGTGCTGTGCACGAGACCATGACTCAACCGCCTCTGGCTGCCATGGAATTGTCGCCCGACAGTGAGTGTGGTGGTCGTGGAGATGAGGTCGTGAGAAAGGATCTTGGGATTTTTCGGCAGGCCTGCAGGAAATACTACGCGAATCGGGACTATAGAGGTGAACATAAAAAATAATTATGATCGTGCCCCCAAGTTAGAGACTTTAGCATGCCCATTTATCATCTGAATAATGGGTAGAATGGGAATTTAAAAGAAAAAAGTATTTAAAATGGAGGGGCAGGAAATGCATATGAGTCTATGGGGGATTTTGACACACGGTTATGATTTTAAATTTGGCTAGCATCCATCTACTACTAATAGAAAAAATGGTACTGCCCTAGTGGGAGATTTTGCCTCAAATTTTTGAAATGGAGGGGCACGAAATTCTTCAAAGTCGGTGGGTGATTTTTCCACTCGATTGAGATTTTGAATTTAGCTAGCGTCCATCTAACTATTAATAGAAAAATGGTACTCCCTGGTCAGAGATTTTTCCTCAAAGTTTTTGAAACAGTGGGGCAGGAAATGCTTCAAGGTCGGCGGGTGATATTGCCGCTGAATTGAGATTTTGAATTTGGCTAGCATCCATCTACTAGTAGTAAATAAATATGGTAGACCATACCATTATCTGGTTAGGAATTCATGGCCGAGAGTCACATCAACAGATCATCCATGACCATAATACTTCCGCAGACTGAGATTTTGAATTTAGCTAGCATCCAAGCAATAATAGAAAAAAGGGGTGCTCCCTATTTTGGAATTGAAGTATGAGAGTGACATCAATTTATCATCCATAATGAAATTGGATAACTCCGATTCAAACGGGGTAGGCAGAATATTTTGCCACTCGAATTATTTTGAATTTGGCTAGCATCAAAGGAATAATAGAAAAAATGGTACTCCTTCTATCTGAATTGAAGGCTGAGAGTCACATCAACTCATCATCTAAATAATCACCATATTCGTAAATAAAATTGGATACATAGATCTCCGATTCAAACGGGTAGGCGGAATGTTTTACCACTCGAGTAAGATTTTGAATTTGATGGCTGCGCAAACTATAAAAATTAAGGTTAGGCCATTCTACCTCTGTTCATGAATCCAAGACCGAAAGAGTGAGGTTCGGGCACAAGATTTTTGTGCATGGATCGTAGCGTAAATAGATAAAAGCATGATGCAAAACAAATACTCACTTTGTTTTTGTATACAAGGCCACAAACACAACCCGAGGTTAGTCTCAGGAACCTTTTCACAGGACCACGGTACTCACCTACCAATGTCAAGGTTCATATTGAATTGAAACTAGCCTCTTCATCTATGGGCTCTTGATAATTCCAATGATCTTGTAAGATCTTCAACTCCGCATCACTTACTAATGATTTATGTCTCATGTCGTCAATTGTTCGTCTTTGCACTTCCTGTTCACCCTGTAGTGCTATGATTTCTTCCTGATAAGACAAATACACCGACTTGAACTTGGACTATGACAACCCAGCATTACACATGAATGTGCTTTTGCGATGACCTTCACCTTTTAGTACCAAGTTAAATGTTTCCAGACATTCTTCTTGGGTTTGTTCTAGACCATCTTTCCCACGTTTTTCTATCTCCTCATTAAATTTAATATGTAAGGTTATTAGTTGGTAGGCATGGGTGAGAGAAGAGAAGCTACGATAGAGAAACATGCAGAGAACACATTTAGCCTAACTATGAACAAATCTTACAAGTTGGCATGGTTGATTATGCATCATATACACTATACTAAAAGCATAGCTATCTGATCATACTGATAAGAATTTTATCACTAACACACAATAACACGACTATGCTAACATGGAATATGTCTATTTCTTCATCGCTAGGTGCATGATATCACAAGACAACTCCTTGTATAGTTGAAAATTGAAACTCACACTAGTTGGAAATCATCTACTTAAATGAAAAGAAAAACTGGGCAGTTGTTCAGGTAATGTTTCACATCTAACTATACATATAAATCACTAACGGTGTGTCTTCACAAAATATCAATCGAACAAAAGACTTAAAATAACACTCTTAGCGGATGGATTGAGCCCTTCTTGTTTGCTTGTCTAGCATGCCTCGAATTTTTCCTACAGACTTATCACATCATTATGCAACATGAGTGGAGCGCATGGTCAAAATATAAGAAGCACAAAGTCTCTACAAGACTAAATACTAATTATCCTTAATTTTGCACTCAGGTGCCCAACCAATGCACGAGATCTAGTTCGGTTGGTTAAATGTTGTGCAACACAGTTACTCTTATTTTTCTTGGTTTTCTTCTACAAAAGGAGACTAGTGAGACAGATATGCAAATAGGAATTTGAAATGTGATCTCCAGACTTCATAGACCATACCATAATGTTTGAATCAAACAAGTGATCGAGAAGATCTATCAACTGTTGGTCAGTCATAGTATGTACATTAGGAGTCGTTCTTTGAATATCCTTGAGAACATTAGGCCTTGTCATCAAAGACTTCTCTCTTTAGCCTATACCGTTGCTGGCAAAAAGAATAGGAGAACATGTCCTTGAGAACATACTCTACATCCTCATTATCCTGATCGAAGTTGAATTTTTTCTGTTGCCAAGAATGGGAACAGTTGATGTGTTATGTGACTTAGAATACCAACAACAAACTTGAAGGTGGAGAGAGCAAACATGACTTACATGTAACTTCTAGAGTAATGAACTGTAATGTTTCGGGGTCTGTTGGTGGTCGTTGAACGATGGGAAGATGGGAATATCATTCCTAACAAAAACGCCTATTTCCGATACTAGAAAAGCATATTCTTCTGGATTTTCTGGTCTTTCCTGGCCATGCACAATAGAATTGATGCAATATCTAGATTGCATTCTGGAAATTTTAGCTTCAAGCTTTTTTCCTACCCTTTGCCCCCCTTTTTTAAATCACCGTGTAGCTGCCAATTCAACTGTTACATCAAGCTATCATGATATATATTAGGGATCATGCAATGATAAGCCTTGGAAGACATACCTTGTTTGGTGCCGGGCTGATCACAAAATGAGTGATCATCGCTAGCTTGTTGGTCTTGTGCTAGTAGTGTTAGGGCAAGAGAGGTCGAAACTGGTTCAACTACCAATTGTTGTTGGGTATCTAAATTGGCTACTAGTGATTGTGCAATGTGTGGGATGGTATTTGTTGTGTCTACTTCTGTTGGAACCTGTGGTGTGCCTCCAAAACGATGCTTTTTAGGCTCCTTATGCAATTTTCTTGACTTTTGGTTTTTGCTTTTGATGGGATATGTTTTTGTTCCACCAGTAGAATTAGCAGGACCGCTTGTCAAAGCTTCAGGTTTGCTACCTGAACGTGTCTTACATGAACCAATTGATTCCTGGCAGACATAAACGATACTTCGATCTATTATATTTATATAGAATGAGACGCAGATGGAACATAAAAATAGTGAGGAAAAACATGCTGAACATATATGATGCATGAACTAGGCAGAGGGCATTGCAAAATATTTAATGGGATTGAGATACCAAACATAGAAGATGCAATAGATATCTCAATGAAAAGACAGAGCAAGCACCTTGGGAGTGGACAAGCGGACGTACTATGGGGAGGTCCTCAACCAGTCCATCGTCCTGAGTTAGGTCTCCCTTGAAGTATTGTTCATCAATAGAAACCAATATTGAATCAGACACTTATCAAACATAGTTATTCTCCCTGCTGGTACCCAAAAGGATCTTAGGTGAGATTACTGATTCTTGACACACATAAATGATACATTAATCTATCAATGTCCTATGTATAATGAGACACATATAGAACAGAAGAACATTAAGGCAATACATGCTAAACATATATGATCCATGAACTAAGTAGATCGTATTACACAACAATTGATGGGATTGAGGTACAAAACATGGAAGATGCAACAAATATCGCAATGGCAAGATAGAGCAAGCACCTTGGGGTGGACAAGCAGGCGGACTAGGGAGGGGGTCCTCCAGTAGTCCATCTTCCTGAGTTACGTCCTCCTCAGGGTTTTGTTCATCACGAGGAGAAAATTTTGCATTAGAAACCTATTATTTTTCATCGGTAGTTCTAGCTACAAAAGATCTAATTGTATGACATGCCGAGCGACCTTGCATATTTGGAATTCTGCAATAATTTGTCTTCCCTAATCTATCGTTCTTTGTTAGCAATCGGCGGCAAAGAATCTTGCATGCATGAGCAAAAAAAATCTTATGACATTTAAGAGCGAAGAGTGTGTAGAAGAGAAAATTAGTACGGTAGTAGCAAGCAGTTTAAAGCTATGAAAGAACAATGACATACATGTGAATATACGATGGGTCAAAAAGAAATGACGATGTACAAAGATAAAAAACTCAGTGCGAGAAGACAGTGCAAATAAGCGATGAACTACTTTCATACATCAAATGCGTAAAGACCATACGAAGTGTAGGGAAACCTTTGTGGATATGTTTACCCAATTTACTTCGGACGGCCGCGCCTTTTCCAGAATTATGGTGAGCTATGGCCTTGCCTTTCGCGGTTGAGTGGGTTTGGCTTTCCATCTCTCCGGCACCATGGACAAGGTCAGCGAAGCTGATCCAGTGTCATGGAGTTAGGGAAGTGGATACAACGAAGCTGCAATAGTGTCGCCGGTGGCGGTGTTACTGAGCCATCTCCCACGCCGTGGACCTCGGGTACGGAGGAGCTGATCTGGTGCGAGCCTGCATCGGCAAAGAAACTCCAGTGTTGCTGAGCCAGCTCATGCGCCGCGGACTCGTGTACGGAGGAGCTGATCTAGTGCGGGCCGGTGTCAGGGAAGCAACTCCCTCTTGATAGACAAGGGAGCTGGTAAAACATCTTCGATCGCTTTGATGGCGTGTCGGTGGAGAGGCTATGTAGGGAGATGGGATGAAAGGGGCATGGCCGTGGTCATCCGAGGTGATCATGCAGGATTTGGCTCGAAGGGCGTTGATGGTACTAGTATGTTTGAAACTTTGAATTACGCCACGCGTGGGAATTTACAAGACAACCCCTTTTGAGGATTTTCCTTTGGCCCATTGTTTCTTGACCGAAGGGCGAGATGAAAATTTTGTACCGTGTGTGTTTTGCCACTCAGTTGATTTTTTGTGTATTCCACTACAGTCTCAAAGTTCGACTTAGGGCCAGACAAGTAGTGGCACATATTTATTCACGATGATGGGCCCAAGGAAATGTTCATTCTCGAACTACCTTTCATGGTAATGTGTTAATTTTCTGCAAAACGTGGGTCTACCAATCTAAACGAAAATGCAAAATAAGATTTCAACTTTATTGTGTGAGAATGTTGTTTTTCCATTTTCCGAATGGCTAGAAGGAGACCGAGACCCATTGTCCATATCCAGCAAGTAGGTATAGTATAGTTTCATACAGCGTGCCAAATACGTAGTTACCGTAAAGTACTACATGCACATAAGAAAAGAAAATATCAAGCTGATAACACAACAAAGTCATCCTCATTGTTCAAAATATCAAACTATTCACACGGGGGCTCTTGCATAACCCTTTGAAAATCGTCTTCCTGCAAAGATGTGCAGAGAATTTCTGCTCGTTCTTTCACCTGTTCCAAGACTATCCTGATGATCTCATTGACATCTGCATTAGCCAAAATGGGAACATGATTTTCAGCAGCTAACTTCTAAAGATTAGCGGAAGCATCTAGGCCATCTTCAATCATAGAAATCCATCCTTGGTTCAATTCTTTGATTCGCAGAGGGCCCTGTCCAAATCCTTTTGGAGAGCCTAATCCTATCTTCGGCTATGCATCCTACTTATGTTCGGTTCCTAGAAATGATTGCATCACTGATACGCTGAAAATCTATGTTGCGAACCTCCTTGGCACGGACATGATGATACACTTTATTTTGCAAATTTAAATGCGGCAAATCAATCAGCAAATAACACAAACAAGATGCAACAAATAGCCATGTTTAGGGTACTTGACCAGGCCATGTTTCTGTATTAGTTGTGTTGTGCCGAGCGGGGCTACATCTGCATGTCCAAAACTCCTCAGGATTCGTTGACATTGATTATCTATGTACTCATTTGACAACACAGCATCTTCCATGCCTTAAACAATATATATACTATGAGAAGGCAGCGCAAGCAACCGATGAACTCCTCTAAAAAAAATAACGACAACGGCCATATATGCAAAGTGGATGCAAACATTTGTCTAGGGAGGATTGCGGGTTATCATTGGGTTGGCGATGTTTTACACTAGTGCGATATAACCAATTTGTCTTGACGACCAAGTCTGCAAATCTAGAATACTTCAGCACTTGTTGCCTTCTTTTCTCTTTGAACCTATTCCGTAATACAGCACCTAGCATGCATTAGAAATAATTGGTAACGAGAAGGCACTACAAGGAAGCGATGAACTACATTTGGAAGTAAAATGCATAAGTAAAGTGGGCATACAAAGTGTGCAACAACCTTCGCCTCGGCAGTGCCAAGTATTAACCATCGCCCTGGTGAGGGGTTGCGTGGCTTGCATCTCTTTGTTGCGTTGGTGGACAACGGACTTAGGGAAACATATACTATATCGTGGAGTGGGGTAGATAGATGCGGGAAAGCGACAACGGTAGCGTGGATGACAGCATCGCTGAGCAGACTCCGCCGTGGTGGAAGTTGCCTAAGGAGTGATAGAGGATTATGAGGCTTCAGTAAAAGATGGATAGTGGAGTCAACGAGCGAGAAATCCCGTCAGTATGCAGGTAGCCAGCGTCTGGGGAGCACTGAAGAAAGGGTTAAATTTCGAGAAAGGTAGAAGGGAGGATCCCACTAATATCACACAAAAATTTAGTGCTCAATCGTGCTTGGCTCACCTACTGAGTATTAAAGGAAGGCTCGAAAAGAAACATGGATCGAATGCGATTGTACGGTGGCATGTCCATCTTGTGAAGAAAGCTGAGTTGTAACGCCCCTGAGTTGGGTCTATGCATAGAAGCGATTCAAATACGCCCACCAGACACTTTCGTGTGGGTGGATTTTATTACAAGTAGTTACTCCCTCTGTTTGGGATTATTAGTCCTAAGGGCCAAGTTGCTAGTATCAAGATACTTCATAACTCTCTCACATTAATCTATGCATGCACCAATAGGAGTACATGCACGAGAGAAGTGAGAGGAAAAGGAAAACATGCTTTGGACGAGAGAGACTAATAAATGAGATAGCCCTTATAATCTCGAACAATACAAAAAAAACTCTCCGGACTTATAATCCCGAATAGAGGTAGTACATCACAATAGTTTACAACAGAACCCACAAGAAACATATATATACAACAACAAATCGATGAGTCAAGAATACAAATGATGCAATTTAGGAAGCATGCAAAATAGTATCTGACTACGGATAAGAACCAAATTGGACTAAGAGTCCTAGAGAATAATCGAGAGGCGTCCAAAACCCAGCCCAGGCCAAGCCGGAAGGGTAACCTTGCTAACATCATCGATCATATACCTGTCGAGCCAAAGGGATGCCGATAAAGAGCAAAAGAAAATAGAAAGAGAGAGGTCAGTACTGACGCCAGTACACGGCGAGTCTTAGAATTTGGCGGCTCTCACCTTCATGCGTATGGTGGGATCAGCGACAGCAAAGCTTATACTATCTAACTTATAGAGACACGCTATAACTTCAGCTATTAGAACGAGAGAAGATACCGCTATATGGTCATAATAATATAACACCAAGCATAACCCATCCGAGGATTTACCCCTCGAAGACCAGTTCAGGAAGTTCTCTTGCAGACCACACACATTGCAATATTAATTATCCAATTGTTTAGTTGGTAAGGTTATTTACTAGTCATATTATTAGAGGCAAAGCATTAGTGGAGTTGTCTCTGATCATGACACAGTACTCCTAAGACGTCCATAACCGTGGACACATGAGTTCTCAAAAATATTTACCCTGCAGGAGTGCACTACTGTACCCAAACGCATGCTCAACCCTTCAGGCAACATATTACGCGTGCCTTCAGAATCTCACAACAAGAACTGTCCCATAACTACACACGTATCCAGATGTATCACCTAATATATTACCCAACCAGGAGGTACGATGATTCTCAAGGTTGGTATAGCAATTGCGCCTACTATAAGGGATCGGTCTTTGGAAGATAACTTGTAGAGCTCCATCCAACCGCCACCATGTACCGCTTTTATGCATGCATGCCCAGGTTATCCACCAAACTCATATCATCACCAAGTCCGAAGGCATATTCAAGTCATCCATGTTCGAGGACATATTATGCATATGCACCAAATAGAAAATCAATTTATGATCCTCTAGATAAATGAATAGAGCCGGTAGTTGATGGGGGTTCCTAGAGGCCCCAACGTTTGGTTAGCATGATCAACTCAAAACTAGTATCGTAAAATGAACACTTCCTAGCTTGACTCAAGCGGTTTCTAAAGGTGGTCCCTACCGGGGCCTTATCATTAGGTGAAACCATCTTATATTTACTAATTGAAAGCACTGTAGCTGCTCCCAAATTAATCCCAGTGATTAGGAAATTTCCATCATTAGATCTGGCTGAGAGTCGATCGAAGCCATTCCCATTAGATCAATTCTTCTGCCCATTTTGTAAGCATGTTTTCCATTGCGGTAAGTGTGGCTCCCTCGCCTCTGGCCAGGCGGCAGCCCCACATGAAATCAAGAATCTCAGCAGCTAAAGCCTCTAGGTTTCGATGTTCAACATCTTGCTGCCGTGTTCTACGCTGATCCTTCTTCTTCCGGATTACCTCCAGGCCTTTCAAGGAAGGGCCAACCCAACAGGGATTTCTTAAAGTTGGATGGGAATCAAGCTAGCCACCATGATTAGACATTTATTCCAGAACTTAAGCAGCTTCATCGATCTGCCTTTACCCTCTAGGGCCAAGGTTTGTTTTCTTCTACAATAATCTCAACTCTCTATTTGGATAATTCTCCTTGGGTGGAATTAGTAGAAGGAAAAAGATATTTGTAGCGGGAGTAAGATGCGCATGAACAGGTTGAGTAGGTGGTACTAAAATCCAGCATAATATTTGATGTTAGATTTTGTGATAATAGATTCAAAAGAGGATTTAGGGTTTTGTGGGTGGGTCAAAATCCCCACACTTGCTTCACTTATATAGTCATGACCACATACAAGTTACATACATATACAACACGTATACATGATACACAGCAGGTGGGTTAATATGAATATAATTCTAACACTCCCCTCAATCTAAAGCTCTACATGCAAGGTTAAGATTGGACTTAAATCTATCTAAGAGGTCGTTTGGCACCCAGATATTTATTTCATTCAGTAGAAATGAAATGAATACATGGATTCATTTCATTTATATTATAATTCCAAAAACACCCACATGTTTGGATGCCACCGGAATTTGGAAATGACTACGGAATTCAAAATGGAATCTCAAAATAGCTACCATGGACTAGAATAAAACGCATGCATCAAGTGATTGCAATAAAGTACTTCTACTTGGGAATCCACGAGGCGGAGAGGGGAGGAGGAGGCGGCATGACGGAGGGAGGAGGAGGCAGTGCTGAATCGGGGAGGGAGGAGGTGCTGCGGAGTCGGGAGGAATCAGCAAATGATAGGTCTCAATCAGGAATCCGGTTTACACATGGTAATATTTTGATGGATTTGCCAAATGAAATGACGACCCAATTTCGTGCCAACCAAACAACATAACAATGGAATTGCAAAATGAATTTCGGGATTCCAAGCCCAAATGATGGATACCAAACGACCTCTAACATTTGTCGTGTGGCTGGTTTAGTGAATACATTAGCCAGCTGGTCATGTGTGAAGATGAACCTGACATACAGTTCACCGGCTTCTAATCGTTATCGCAGAAAATGTAAGTTGATCCCAATGTGCTTAGTTCGAGCATGAAAGGCTGGATTCGCCATCAGGTAAATAGCCCTAAGATTATCACACCACAATATGGGGGTACGCTGCCGAGTCACACCAAGCTCCTTAAGTAGAGAGACTACCCATATAGCTTCAGCAGTGCCATTAGCCAATGCCTTATACTCTGCCTCAGTACCGAATCTCGAGACTATGGGTTGCTTCTACGAACTCCAAGAGATGAGGTTCAGACCAACAAACATGGAAAACCCACTCGTGGACCATCTATCATCCACACATCCTGCACAATCCATATCCGTAAAAATAATGATAATAGATGATGATGACTTGTGAATACTCAAGACGGTCTGTGATGACCCACAAGTATAGGGGGTGTATCGTAGTATTTTCGAGGGAAGTGAAACCCAATTTATTGATTCGACACAAGGGGAGCCAAAGAATATTTATAAGCCTTAACAACTGAGTTGTCAATTCAGCTGCACCTGGAAACAATCTTGCTCACAGCAGTTTATCAGTAGCAACAGTTTTGTAATAGCAATAGTAAAGTAACAGTAGTAGTAAAAGTAAAGACGGTAGTAACAATTGAAGTAAATAGTAGGATTAAAGCGCGCTAGGCATAGGGATGGATGGGCGGGCGTTGCATGGACAAGACAATTCATATGGAAATCAAGACATAGGGCATTTGCAGATAAATAAGATAAAGCATCTAAGTACTAAATATTCAGAGGCATGTGTTCCATATATAGTCATACGTGCTCGCAATAAGAACTTGCACAACATCCTTTGTCCTGCCAGCCCGTTTGCAGCGGGGTCTCAAGGGAACTACTGGTAATTCAGGTGCTCCTTTTAATAGAGCACTAGAGCAAAGCATTAACACTACATGAACACATGTGATCCTCACATCAAAGCCATTCCCTCCGGTTATCCCGATTACTGTCACTTCGGGGCCATTGGTTCCGGACAATAATATATGTATACAACTTGCAGGTAAGACCATAAACAATACTATCATAATGAATCAATCACATGTTCATATCTGAAATCATGGCACTCGGGCCCTAGTGACAAGCATTAAGCATAACAAGTTCCAACAAAGTCAAAAAGCACTAATAATAGATACTAGGCACCATGCCCTAACAATCTGATGCCATTACATGAACAATCTCATCCAATCCCTACCATCCCCATATCCTACAGCGGGGGATTACTCACTCATAGATGGGGAAACATGGGTGGTCGATGGAGAAGCGATGGTGATGATGATGGCGATTATATCCTCCAATTCCCCGTCCCGGCAGAGTGCCAGAACGGAGTTTCTGGTTCTAAATCACGGAATCTGGTGGTGGCAGCACAGCGAAACTATTTCTGGAAAAACGTCGAACCCCCCTTGGTTTTTAGGTCAAGAGGAAACTTATAGGCGAAGAGGGAGGCCGAGGGGGTGACCGAGGCGGCCAGACCACTCCTAGGCGTGGCCTGGCCCGCACGACCAGGTGGTGTGGGCCCCTCGTGTCCCTCCTCCGTCTCGTCTTCTAGCTCCATGAGTCTTCTGGTGAAATAGGATTTTTGGCATATTTTCCGGGATTTTTCCTGATAGTTGATTTTCTGCACAAAAACTAGACACCAAGGTAATTCTGATGAAAATAGCGTCAGTCCGTGTTAGTTGTATCCAAATCACACAAGTTTAGAGGAAAAATAGTAGCAAAAGTGTTCGGTAAAGTAGATACGTTTTGGACGTATCAACTCCAACCAAGCTTAGCTTATTGCTTGTCCTCAAGCAGTTGAAAACTGAGTGCGATAAAAGAAACTTTCACGAACACATTTGGTTCATAAGATGTATATATTCTTAGCATATGATCATGTACTTGGTCAATTCATAATAAGGAGTATGCAGATAAGGTTACTCAATAGTAATTGCAAGCTATGAAGATATTCCAACTCGAAAATAGTAAGTAGCATGAAACATAAACATAAGCAACATTGCAATGCTCATAAAAAGGGTAGATAGAGTGGTATCTCGCTTGCCTTTGATTGTAGAGAAAATGCCAAGGCATCTCTGAAGTTCAAGTGAAGACTAGAAGTAAAGATGTCAAAGATACAAGCATCAAAGTCATGACACAATTAATCAAGTTTTAAAACAAGCACATCACACTAAGAATGACAACTATGCTCTCAAGAAAGTGCTCATAGAATAGGTGGTGACACAACAAGGGAACAAAAAGGTTTTGAAAAGTTTGAAAGGCTTCCTAATGCTGAAAGTATGGTACTCATTATCTTTAAATGGTTAAGGTGAAAGTGAGATCCAATCTGAGTTATATGCTTGACAGACTATAAACTAGAAATCTCATGTACCTTGAGTACGAGGGCAGCTCCTCATGCTACTCAACTTTTGTTATCGGTAAGTTCTTGTCATAGTAAATACATGTGTATCATAGAGAACCGCCAACGGGGTACCCCTTGCCAGATGATATGAAAGAATCCCCATATCAAAATGACAAGGCAAGCAGAGAACGAGCATCTTAACAATCTTCTTATTTACCATGGGAAAATGGTGCTTTTTTCTCTCTTTCCTCTTTTCTCATATCTCATTTTTTTCTTTTTCTCAATATCTGACTCTTTTTCTTTTTTATAAGAAGAATGCTTCATAGACAGCTCATTATGGTTATGCTACAGGTTTCCACCATGATTAGGCATGGATTAGACCGGTGGCCCAGGCGTTTATCTAACACACATACATAACTAAATGGACTTACAAGCTCCCCTTTTATTTCACACCGACGACATCCATAAACAAAAGAGCATGATATCAACTGGGTATATATTTACAGGTGTTGAAAGCGTTCCCCATGACAGCACGGTTCTGCTAATCCCCAGCCTATAATTTGCAAGCATATAACTTCCATGGACAGTCACAATGGTTCAGGTTTATTAAGTGCAAGAAATAAAGTGTGCCATCAAGTTCGTGAGAACTTTACTAACTAACTTTCTCATAACAAGCAAACATTTTATTTGGAAGAAAACTTGGCATATTGAATATGCACGGAATATCAAATGATGCTAATAGGTAGGTATGGTGGACACTTTTGGCAATATTGGTTTTGGGGAATTGGAAACACGATTAGAGCTCATACTCAGTGCAAGTGAAGGCTAGCAATAGTAAGGGAGCGACAAACAAGAGAGCAATAACTGTCATATTCATACTTGCAACAAAATAGGACTAATCATGGCATGAAAGTGATTCAAGACCCCTGAGGCAAAATAATTCATCAAGGCTTAACTGATTATTGTTTCAGTCATATGCATGCATGAGCATGTGCCAAGTCAATTCAAGTAAAACATTCAGAGGAGGATACCACAGTGTCATACCAAGTTATGAATAGACCAATGCAAGCAAACATTCATATGACTAGCTACAAACTATTAGCAAGCTGGAGCTAATCATAAGAAAGCAAGATCTACTAAGCATCCATAAATAACATACGCCCTACATGAACAAACTAAGCATGCCCACAATGATGAGTATATGTACAAAAATGAAAATAAATAGAGTTCGTTACCAGCCTCTTA
This sequence comes from Avena insularis, assembly GCA_023614405.1. Lineage (NCBI taxonomy): Eukaryota > Viridiplantae > Streptophyta > Magnoliopsida > Poales > Poaceae > Avena > Avena insularis. The sequence goes on along the minus strand of CM042688.1, from coordinate 232,327,939 downwards.
CCACACCTCAAGTTGTCATTAATCCTCATTATTGCCCTTCACTTGTGTGGCTTGAATAATAACATGAAACCAAATTCCACTGAGGAGTGCTGAACCCTGCAACAAACTTCACAAAACCAAAGAAGAACAACAAATATTTTTGGTGTTTTTGATTTTTAAAGGCAAGAACAAAAAGGAAGAACAAACAAAGCGAAAATCTTTTTGGGTTTTTCGAATAATTCAAACAAAGCAAAAAGGAAGAAGCAAACCAACGCAAAAAGAAAAAGAAGCAAACAAAGAGAAACAACAGAAATATTTTTGGTCTTTTTGTGTTTTAGAAAGCAAAAGTAAAGAAAGAACGAAAACTAAAAAGAGAACGAAGCATGGATATTCAAAGTACCGACTAAACATGATATGGAGATGAGTGTGATGTCGGTGTACCTCCCCCAAGCTTAGGCTTTTGTCCTAAGTGAGTATCAATCCCAAGTTGGCCAAGATGGAGCGCCTCCATAGTACGGCGAGGAGGTACCCTCGTCCTGGTACGAGCTCGAGGACGCCCCACCGTAGTGCGCAGAGTAGTTTTAAGAAGGCACATCCTCCTGGTGCTACCTATGGAAACCAAGCAAGCAGAGCTACTTGTCCACCTCCTCCTTGGAACTCGACCATGGCCTCCTATGAATACTAAACAAAGTAGATTGCAGCAAAGGAATCTCCCTCTCGTCCCCGTCAGTAAACAACATCCTGTATACTAAACCCTCCATACTAGAGTCAGCAGTAAAAAGTGATGCATTTTCATAGCAGCAAGGTCAAGCCTTTGTGGTGCCAACACTGTGTCATTAGGATCCACAGAAAGTTCTAATGCAACAACCATACGTGAGGCAATAATGCCCCCATAAATAGGTCCACTAGAAGTTAGGCGGCGAGCAATGAGAGAGCCAAGATTATACTTGGTATCATTATTAAGTGCAGAAGCGAGGAAGGCTAAATGATAATTAGAGATATTACTTGTGTTCTCCCTACCAAGAATGTTAGTGGCAAGATAATAAGCAAAATATCTAAGAGCTGGGAGTTGGATGTTCCTTATCTTCCTGCGCTAAGCTACACGGTCATCGTCATTTGTCACACTTCGATAGAGCTCCAGCAAATCAGCGGGTCGACCTTGGATCTTCTTCACTATTCCAGTCATGCCTATACCTATAATGCTACAAAATCTTTCCAATGACATGGTAATAGGCTGATTATAATTCTAAAAGAAACAGTTGACTAATAAGGGGTGTTAGTGAAAACGAAACTCTCAACGAAAGTTTTGGTGAGCACATCATATTGCTCACTCTCATCTTCCATGTACGTGGTCAGGCCAACCCTCTAAACCAGTAGTAAGAAATCATTGAGGATCCCTGCATCTTGCAAAAAGGTAAAACAAGGGAAGGTAGGTGGGTGAGCATCTCCCTCATCTCCTTCATTGCCAAAGCGTGGTGCAATAAGATCTTCATTGTATGATGGCCTAAACTGAGAGGCTGATCTTGAAGGCCTTGCCCTCCTGGGTGTGTCCTTCTCAAATATTTCTCCAAAGGTATGGTTGTTCATATTTGATATTCTGAAATTTAGGACAACCATCATACAAGTGATTGCAAAGTGAATACATAATGAAGGGAACTACTCATAGGGACTTGTAAGAGGCCTAAACATGCATCAAAATAATATCTCTAAGCATTAAACAAGCTTACAAGCTCTCATAACCTGTCACCTACAGCAGCAAAATACTCAAGATATAAACCACTAAACACAAATCTAGTTGGACAAGCGGAGGAGTCACATACCGAAGAACAAATGCTCCAAATTTCAGCAACAAAGATGGGCTGAGCAAGGAGATCGAAAAATCGTGGACAAGAACAGCAAGAACGCGATTTCGAGCAATGAGCTAGTGTTTTCTCAGGAGAGAGAAGGCAGTGGGAAGTGAGAGAGTGACTGGAGGGCCATGGGTGGCCCATACCATGGCCAGGCGCGCCCCTGGGCTGGCCGTGCCACCAGGTGGTGTGCCTGCCTGGTGGGCCCCCCTGGTACTCTCCAGGCACTTCTCTACCCCTTTTTTCACGTAAAAATTTAATATGAATTTTCTGGAATTTTTCGAGACACTTTATTTTTGAGCAATTTTCAGGTATAGATGAATGATTTTTCGACAGAAAAAAGTTTTTGGAATGATGCAATGACAAAACAAAGCTAAAACTTTAGAAGTTCTAAGACACTCTAATATGCAAGCAACTAACGACAGAAAAGTAAATAAACGAAAGCAAAAACTAAAATGGATAAAATAAAAGTAAGCAAAGATAATCATGGTGAAAACATTGTTTTATTCATTAAAATTCCTTTGTTAACAAGGTTGATCAGGTCTTGTTCCAAAACAATTTTATATGAAACAAAACTTTATATTCCACTAATGATTATGCTACCTCAACCTTGATAGCAATGGTCCCAATCATAATAGTTTCATATTTTTCTCGTGGTATGGGACAATATATTTCTCCAACTTGGATGCCCTCAACATGTTCAATTGAATTTAGGCCATAAGTCCTATCAATCTTCTTGGGGAAATACATAGTGTGCTCCTTGTCATTAACATTAAAAGTCACATTTCCTTGATTACAATTAATAACAGCTCCTGCAGTATTAAGAAAAGGTCTCCCAAGAATAATAGACATATTATCATCTTCAGGTATTTCAAGCACAACAAAATCCGTTAATATCAAGCAATTATGAGCCACTTGAACAGGTACATCCTCACATATACCAACAGGAATAGTAGTAGATTTATCAGCCATTTGCAAAGATATATCAGTTGGTATTAGTTTTTCCAGTTGAAGTCTCTTATAGAGAGAAAAAGGCATAACACTAACTCCTGCTCCCAAATCACACAAAGCAGTTGTAACATAACTATTTTTAATAGAGCAAGGAATAGTTGGAATCCCTGGGTCTCCAAGTTTCTTAGGAACCTTAATTTCTTCATTAGGGATCTTCCTTTTATTCGAAACAATATCCTTCATATACTTTGAATAAGGAGGCAATTTAATAGCATCAGTCAAAGGAATTTGCAAGAATAAAGGTTTCATCCACTCGCAAAACTTGTTATAGTGTTCATCTTCCTTTGACTTGTGTTTCTTATCAGGGAAAGGCATAGGTTTTTGGACCCAAGGCTCTCTTTCATTACCATGTTTCTTAGCAACAAAATCTTCTTTAGTGTATTTAGTATTCTTAGTGTGCCTTTCAGGTTCTTCTTCATCTTTTTCTTTACCAGGAGCATAATTTTCTTCATTACCACTTTCAGTTTCAGCATCAGAGACAGATATACTATTAGGATCTTTAGCAGGTTCAGAAGGTTCTACAATTTTTTTATGTTTCTTTTTTCTTTTCTTAGGAGTAGTACCACTATTTTCAGCTTGTTGAGAATCCTGCTCAATTCTTTTAGGATTCCCCTCAGGATATAGAGGATCCTGGGTAGCAGCATCACTTCTAGTTCTAATTTCATAAGCATGTTTTTCTTTAGCATCATTAACTAGCAAGTCTTTTATACCTTAATAAGATAATCAATTTGAGTTTGAACCATTTGAAAATGTTTAACAAGCATTTTAACATCATTAGAGGTTCTTTCCATAATATCTTTTAACTCAACAATAGCTCTAGAGTTTTCCATTAAATGATTTTGCACCCTTTTATTGAAATTATCTTGCTTAACAATAAAAACATCAAATTCTTCTAAGCATTGATCAGGAGGTTTAGAGTAAGGGATATCACCTTCATCAAAATGTTGGAGAGAGTGTACCTCAATAGTGGATGAGTGGGATATTGGCTTACATAATTCTTCTATAGGAGGTAAATTCTTGACGTCTACAGCTTTAATTCCCTTCTCCTTAAGACATTTCTTAGCTTCCTTCATCACTTCATCATTTAGTTCAATAACTCCCCTCTTCTTTGATGTTGGTATAGGCGTAGGAATAGTTGGTTCAGGTATAGTTGTCTCAGGTATAGCAGGTTCAGGAGGAGTCTAGTCTTCATAATTCTTGCTTATTTTAGTCATTAATTCCTTAGCTTCCTTTGGAGTCCTATTCCTGAAAACACAATCAACACAACTATCCAGGTATGTCCTAGATTCTTCAGTTAGTCCATTATAAAATATGTCAAGAAGCTCATTCTTAGGTAATGGACATCCAGCCTGTGCGTGAATCAAAGTACAAAACCTTGCCCATGATTCAGGCAATATCTCTTTGTCTCCCTGTTTAAAATCAAAAAGTTCCTACAAAATAGCATGTCTAACACTAGGTGGAAAATATTTCTGAAGGAAGGTACTAATCAAGCAATCAGGGCTATCAATAGATCCATGAGGTAAATTATTAAACCAAGTTTTAGCTTCTCCTTTCAACGAAAAAGGGAAAATTTTAGCAACAAAGTAAGTGCGCATCTTAATATCATTAGAAAACAGGCCACTCATGGTAGAAAGCTCAGTCATATGTGCTACCGCACTTCCATTCTTAGTCCCACAAAAAGGTTCTTTCTCAACAATAGCTATGTAAGATAGATCAAGAGAGAAATCATAATCCTTATCTTTAATGTTTCTGGGAGATGCAACAAACTTAGCATTAGGAGACAATTTGGGTTTTATAGTATGCCTCTCAAGGAGACTCTTAATAGCACTCCTATCATGGGTGTTTTGACATTCTTTAATAAATTTGTCGGTCATCTCTATATAACCCTCTTCAATATCATAGCTTTCTCTAGACTCGGGTGAACTGACAAGTGTAGTACTGTCTTCATTAGGATTTTCAGTATTTCCATCTATAGTTCTAGCAATCGTAGCATCTAGGAAAGGACCTAATGAACCACTCTTATCAAGCACACTAGAAGCAGCATCATAAGTATCAGAAGTTTCAGATTCAGCAGTAGTAGCAGTATGTGTAACATGTGTATGTGGTGGTTTAAGGATCTTACTCATAACAGATGGTGAATCAAGAGCAACAGAGGTGTTCAGAACCGTACCTCTTCTTGTAGTGGATGGTAATATAGGAACTTTTACATCACAAGACTTACCCATGATGAAAGGAGGGTAGCGAACAATAGTGATTCCAAGTGAACTTGATAAATAGAGCTATGCTCCCCAGCAACGGCGCCAAAACATAGTCTTGATGACCCACAAGTATAGGGGGTGTATCGCAGTATTTTCGAGGGAAGTGAAACCCAATTTATTGATTCGACACAAGGGGAGCCAAAGAATATTTATAAGCCTTAACAACTGAGTTGTCAATTCAGCTGCACCTAGAAACAATCTTGCTCACAGCAGTTTATCAGTAGCAACAGTTTTGTAATATTAATAGTAAAGTAATAGAAGTAGTAAAAGTAAAGACAGTAGTAACAATTGCAGTAAATAGTAGGATTAAAGCGCGGTAGGCAGATGGAGGGATGGGCATTGCATGGACAAGACAATTCATATGGCAATCAAGACATAGGGCATTTGTAGATAAATAAGATAAAGCATCAAAGTACTAAATAATCATAGGCATGTGTTCCATATATAGTCATATGTGCTCGCAATGAGAACTTGCACATCATCTTTTGTCCTGTCAACCCGTTTGCAGCGGGGCCTCAAGGGAACTACTGGCAATTAAGGTGCTCCTTTTAATAGAGCACCGGAGCAAAGCATTAGCACTCCATGAACACATGTGATCCTCACATCAAAGCCATTCCCTCCGGTTATCCCGATTGATGTCACTTCGGGGACTTTGGTTCCAAACAACAATATGTGTATACAACTTGCAGGTAAGACCATAAACAATACTATCATAATGAATCAATAACATGTTCAGATCTGAAATCATGGCACTCGGGCCCTAGTGACATGAATTAAGCATAACAAGTTGCAACAAAGTCAAAAAGCACTAATAATAGATACTAGGCACCATGCCCTAACAATATGATGTCATTACATGAACAATCTCATCCAATCCCTACCATCCCCATAGCCTACAGCGGGGGATTACTCACTCATAGATGGGGAAAACATGGATGGTCGATGGAGAAGCGATGGTGATAATGATGGCGATGATCTCCTCCAATTCCCCATCCCGGCAGAGTGCCAGAATGGAGTTTCTGGTTCCGAATCGCGGAATCTAGTGGTGGCGGCACAGCGAAACTCTCTGTGGAAAAACGTCGAACCCCCCTTGGTTTTTAGGTCAAGAGGCAACTTATAGGCGAAGAGGGAGGCCGAGGGGGTGACTGAGGCGGCCACACCACCCCCAAGCGCGGCCTGGCCTAGCCCGCGCGGCCAGGTGGTGTGGGACCCTCATGGCCCTCCTCCGTCTCGTCTTCTGGCTCCGTGAGTCTTCTGGTGAAATAGGATTTTTGGCATATTTTCCAGGATTTTTCCTGATAATTGATTTTCTGCACAAAAACTAGACACCAAGGTAATTCTGCTGAAAACAGCGTCAGTCCGTGTTAGTTGTATCCAAATCACACAAGTTTAGAGGTAAAACAATAGAAAAAGTGTTCGGGAAAGTAGATACATTTTGGACGTATCAGTCTGCAATGTTCCTTTGACATATCGCATAATTCAATTCACCGACTCCTAGTGTACATTAGTGGGCTACGACAGAAATTGGCAAACCTTGTTTACTACAAAAGAAATATCCAGATGAGTGAGAGTCAAATATTGTAGTCCACCGACAACACTGTGGTACCAGAATGATTCATCTGCACTAAGCAGTGTGCCTGAATCCCGAGCCAAGGCCTTGGACGCTGCAAGAGGAGTGGTGGAAGGATTACAATTCTCCATGTTGACTCAATGGAGAAGATCAATAGCATACTTCTGTTGAGTCAATGTCATCCCCCCTAAATTGTATGATGCCTCCAATCAAAGGAAGTGCTACAGTCGTCCCAAGTCCTTAATAAAAAACTATTAGAGAGAGAATGAACCAGATGATCCACAGCCTCCTCAGTAGAGCCAGCAATAACAATATCATCCACATAAATGAGCATGAATATTTGCACCCCATCACATGAGAAAATGAAGAGTGACATATCAGCCTTGGATGAACAAACCCAAGCTGATGGAGAAGTTGACTCAGTCGCGCATACCAAGCCTGTGGAGACTGTTTTAGACCATAAATAGACCGCTGAAGCTTACATACATGAGAAGGATACCTCACATCTTCAAAACCTGGCAGTTGGTGTATATAGACATCCTCATCCAAGAACCCATGTAAGAAAGCATTGCTGACATCAACCTGTCGAAGACTCTAGCCGCGAGAGACTAAGAGAGACAATACCAGGCGAATTGTGGATGCCTTCACGACTGTACTAGTCAATCCCATGCCACTGAGTAAAACCACAAGCTACTAACCGCGCATTGTGCTTGTCGATAGACCCATCAGGACGGTGCTTGGTTTTGAAGATCCACTTGCTGGCAACGATATTGATGTCAGGTGGTCGAGGAACTAGGGTCCATGTGCCAGTCTGCTGCAATGCAGCAAACTCATCCGACATGACTGCATGCCATGCCGGCTCGTGAAGCGCCTCTCGGTGTGATGTTGGAGCAGAAAAGAACATGCGACGACACAAATCATAATGGATTTTGCCGTCGATGTATACCTTATCGCGACGGGTATGATCACGATGACAAGTGATCATCGTATGCTGAGTCTCGGTAGGTGGGCCAGCCGGGGGCATCGTAGCCAATGGCACAACAGTGGGCGACACGGGTTGGTCAGGAGAGGACAAAACTAGCCCATGGGCCGGTGCTGGTGGGACCGGGCAGCCGCAGGTAACTGCGGCAGCTCATGCACATCAATCACATGCTCCCCATGTACTTCGATCGCACGCTCCAGGGAGCGATCGGAAGGAGGCGCCAACATCTGCACAGTAACACAATCACCTTACACATGTCATAACTTTGCACAAGCTCACAAGTAACTAGTTCATCGGATATAAAACAAATAGCTTGTTCAAGAGTGGACACATCAATAGAGACGCCAGGAGTGGAAAACGGAAGCACAGACTCATCAAACACAACGTCACGTAAGATGTAAATTCTCCCTATGGATCTATCCAAGCACTTGTATCCCTTATGAATTGGGCTGTACCCGAGAAAAACACACATCTTAGAACGGAATTCTAATTTGTGGGAGTTATATTTATGAAGGCTAGGCCAACAGGCACACCCAAAAATATGAAGGAAGGAGTAGTAGAGCTGAGTATGCATGAGTCTATAAAAAGGTGTTTACTTGTTGATAACAGGAGTAGGCATAGGGTTAATGATAAAACACGTAGTAAGGAAGTTTCATCCCAATAATGTAGAGGAAGCTGCGAGTGTGCGAGAATGCCAAGACCTGTCTCAACTAGGTTGCGGTGTTTGCGCTCAGCAATCCCATTTTGTTCAGAGGTGTGGGGGCTAGAGACATGATGAACTATGCCTATGTTCTCAAAATAGTGACGAAGTCGATGATATTCCCCACCCCAATCAGACTGAACTATCTTGATCTTTGTGTTCAAAAGACGTTCAACATGAGCCTGGAATGCATAAAAGACTTGCTCAACACCAGACTTGTGTTTTAAAAGATCTATCCCCCAAAACGAGAATAGTCATCCACAAAGCTAACATAATACTGGTACCCCTAGAGGAAACACTGGCCAGCCCCCAAACATCAGACTAAATCAATTCAAGAGGTATAGTAGAAACACGAGAAAACGATGTGTAAGGTAACTGATGACTTTTGTCATGTTGAAAAGCATCACATACTAAGCAATTATTGTTTGAAGGATAACACGAAAGCTCATTGGTTCTACCAATATTTTGAACTATATTAATTGTTGGATGACCTAGGTGTTGATGCCATTGCTGGGAAGTGGCACCGGTCGACGCATGACGTGACGAAGAAGCTTTGACAAATGGGATGGGATATAGACCACCTTCACTCCTACCGAGAAGAAGGACCCCCTTCGTGGTTTTGTCCTCTACACAGAAAAAGTGATGGTAAAATTCAACAAACACGTCATTGTTACAAACAAGACAATAAATAGAAAGGAGATCTAGATGAGCATCAGGAACATGAAGAATATTTTTTAGATGAAGTGATCAACCAGCTAAAAGTGAATGACCAATATGCGAAATTGACAAACCTGCACCGTTGGCCACTTGCACCTGATCCTTTCCACCGTCAGAAGGCCAGAAGCACGAAGACGTACGGCCGTCAGTGATCCGCCGTCCCTGAATCCATGATCCAAGGGTTGTTGCTTTAAGTTGTCATAGAAGCATTGCTGGCAGGCTGTTGTGGAGGCTGATAGTTGGGGTCATAGCGGTTGCGACAATCCTTGGCTTCATTCCCCCAATTGCTGCAGAGCTAACAACATGGTATCCAGTGGTGCTGGCCGCTATTCCCTCCACCATTGTGGCCATTGTTGTTGCGACCAACATCATTGCGACCGTTGTTCTAGCCACCACTGCGGCCTCCATCATTGCGAGCGTAGCCACCGTTCCATCCACCATTGCGGCCTCGATCATTGCTGCCATAGCCGCCCTTGTTGCGACCGTAGCCGCCATCCCGTTGACCACCGTCATTGCGGTCGTAGCTTCCATTCTCGTCGTTTTGGGCCTGCCTTTGCTTGCCATCATTGCCGTAGGGGCAATAGGAGGATCCACCACGTTTACCGAGGATGGCCATCGCTCGGCATGCACCTGCTGCGCTTGGAGGGCCTCGAAGGAGAGGATATGGGAGTAGAAGTCAGAGTAGGAGATTGACTGGTTGCCGACGCTGAGCGACGTGGCGATGGAGTTGTAGGCATAGCTGAGCCTGATGATGATATAATCGATAAGTTCGTCGTCAGATACGGGAGCTCCGGCAGTGTCCATGGCATCTGCGAAGGACTTCATCTTGTGCATGTACGCAGCGGTAGAGAGATCCCCTTCCACGTAGATGCCAGCTGACAGCGGATGTGGCGGACATTGGCCTGACTCTGTGCGCCGTACAGGGCATGGACACTATTCCACACTATAGCAGCGGTTTTGTAACCAATGAGCTGATTGGTGATATCGGGCTCCAGGAGCCGAGGAGGAGTCTGATGACCCGCTGGTCCTGAGACCACCAACAAGCGTACTCCAGGTTGACCATAGTGACGGTCTTGTCGCCTTCTCCCTCCATGATGGTCTTCTCGGGTGTCGTGACAGTTTCATCAAGGTGAATATGGAGACGCATGCCGAAGAGATTAGGGAGAAGGATGCCCTTCTAGAGGTTGACGTTGCCTGCCTCCAAACGAACTGAGATCGTCGGAACGACCCTGGCGGAGACGGTTGCGGTCGAGGAGGAAGTCATGGTCCCAACGGTCGTGGAGAGCTGGAGGGAAGACGACGTCATCGCGTTCGCGAAGGAGAAGTCTGTCGGCGACGGTGGCAGATGGATCGCACAGCGGCGGCAGGCGAGACTCGCAGCGGTTGCAGGCTTTGATACCAAGATTGAAAAGAGGATTTAGAGTTTTATGCGTGGGTCAAAAGCCCTGCACGTGTTTATATAGTCATGACCATATACATGTTACATACGTATACAACACGTATACGTGATATACGACAGGCGGGTTAGTCCGAAGACAATTTTAACAATAACAAGAACACACAATCGTGTAATCTCATAAGTCAATCTGATTTTTGCATGTAATTGTATTTAGTATAAAGAACCGATTGAGAAATCATACCATGTCGTGCGTATCTAGCTTGCCGGCTGAGTTCCCTTCCAGCATATGTCCGCACTGTCATTGGCAGTCCTCTTAAATGTATGTAGGTTAAGGATAAAATTCACATGTTCGTCCTTCAGTCAGTAAAGTATGGTACTCCCTCCGTCCTAAAATAACTGACGTGGGGGTTGGAAATTTTGAACTGTATGCCATTTTACAGTAAAGCCCTTTACATTTTGATTTTAATCTAGTCCAATCCCTCAATCCGCACACGATCAGCTCACGATCCGCAATCAACTCTTGATGCGCCGCAATCAGCTCGCGATCCGCCAGCGTTCTGCCCGCAATCAGCTAGCGATCTGCCCGCAATCAGCTCGCGATCCCTTGCCGTCGCACTTGCACGGGTTCCTGATCGCCGGCGCCCCTGCACCGCCCCTGCGCGCCGGCATCCGTGCTCGCCGGCGTCCCTGCGTGCCGGCGCCCATGCACCGCCCCTGCACGCTGGCGTTTGTGCTCGCTGGCGCCCCTGCACCGGTCCAGTACGTCGGTGCCCCTGCACCGGTCCAGTACGTCGGCGCCCCTGCACCGCCCCTGTGCGTCGGCGTCCGTGCTCGCTGGCGTCTGCTGGCGCCCCTGCACCGCCCCTGTACGCCGACGTTCGTGCTCACCTGCGCCCCTACTCCAGGCGAGCTCCTCCCTCGCTGACACTCCGCACGAGTTGCTGATAGCTGTCCCGGCAGATTGCGCGCCTCCAAGCTTGATCGCTGGAGCATGCTGCCCCTGGCCAGTCTTACTGCTGCTCCCCGTTACCTGCGACACCACCAAGCACAAACCAAGATGGAAGATCATGCCATCATGGTGAAGTACTTGTAGGTCATGGTGAAGTACGTGTAGATCATGGTGAGGTACATGTAGATCATGGTGAAGTATATGTAATCATCCATGTTGCATGTTTTTGTGGAATGTATTCGTTCTCCTCCCTGTCTTCTGGCTGCAACAATCAACACACATCACTTTTTTCTCAAGAGTCATCACACATCACTTTAATCAACTCTGTCACAAAAACACAACAATGGCTACTCGGAACAGCAATCTCTGAACCTGCAATATTCAGGGTAGTTAGTCACCAGGTAGCATGCATACTTTCTATACCGACAGGAGTAGCAAACTTCAGGTACTAGTAGATGAATCAAGATCATCTAGATGGAGCAAAACCTTTTGGCAGCAACTTGTTTTCTGTAGAACCTAGTCTGCCACAGAAACAACATTTTGACTCTGATGTCTCTTTAGTACTGAAATTTTTCTTTTCTGATCATAATAATAGTGCAATAAAATTTTGTTTCTAATCGCAGTAGCAGCAACCTTCACTAGCAGTTGGAATGCTCTAAGAGGATGAGACACTACCACATATTTAACATTGTAACATTATCAAGACTAAAAGCTGGTGGGTTTGAGGTTTAGAACGCAATGGATATCGAGAAGAGGTGGGGATAAGATAACAGAAATTTCGACTGACATTAAAATTTTAATCAAACTTCAGTTTGAATCACTGTTACAAGTACTCAAATGCTGAAAATACAAGAGAACAAGAGAAAGAAAATCCTGGAAACTGTAGTACTCCTGCTATTGTTACAGTCATCACACTCTACTGACATAGTACAAATGCTTCAGTTGAAGATGAACAAAGGGACTGCTGTCAGTTACCTCAGGTTCTTGCAGAGCACCAGATGCAGCTGTCGCTGCAGCATCCCTCCTTTCAGTAGCTTCCTGTAAAACAGTAAGAAAATAGAGGCTGCATTAGAAGGACCATCAATGTTAAAGCTCCTGTGATGATATGTTGTTGTAATTGTACCAATCTAGTATGAACTCAGAATTTTTTTAACATAATATCACCTTGACAGTGATATTGTGTTAAAATTTACATGTTTTTACTACCTTAATGTCATTGTACTCTTGTGACTATTAGTTGCATATTTTATTCAGCTGAATCATTATACTAGTTGCAGAAATCGACATCTCTTAATCGAAAGCTGCTCCAACAGTAGTGTACAACACGGACCCTTGGCTATTTGGTTGGGTCAAATGCAGAGTTTAACTCTAATTACTGGGGAAGTGGCTCACCCGGGAACACATCATGATCGCGCATCTGTGTCCATGTCCGCGGCCAATCGCCGACCTCTTAAAACGCAAGTCAAAAAATAGTAGGACTATTTTTCCGAGTTCTGAGGTTCATACTAGAACAACAAGAGCTTGCATGAGGCCAATCACTTCTAGAATTTACACAGCAAGTCTATTTCCTTGAAGTGACCTACGGAACATAAATGAAAACATTACGCATGAGTCTGAATGTGAATGGAACAGTATAGTGCAAGTACAAATAAGTTAAAGTGTAAATTATTTTAGCGAAAGCCTATAGTGTAAGCCCAAATTAAAAAACTTAACAACATGAGTATCAATACATCAATAAAATCTTAGCAAGCAACATACATATTCTCAAAGCTAGTGCAGTTCCCAGTATTCTCTGGAATTGTTCCTATGAGATCGTTTCCCGATACAATGTGAAAATGATGTTCTAGGTACAACTGTCCCTGGAGCGATGGAGGTCATAATGTTATCACTAACAAATAACTCGAACCATAGTGCAGGCTGCCTACAATGTTGGTGGGCATGTTGTGACAGCAAATTCCATCCGGCACTCCTTGTTTTGCTGTAGATCCCCGAGAAACGGTCCTACCTTTGACCTCTGATATCACGTCAATCTCTAAATCTAAATCTAAATTCAGATAATACATGTAAAATTGACTGCTTCAGATAAAATAATCATTTTATCTAGTTCTACATTTATAAATTCTTTTTAGCAAATAAACCGTTTATGTCTGAAGAACTCTGTACTTCTGAATGAAGGCCCTAAATTCAGTTTGCTAAACTTTCGTTAATTCATTGTATCAATCCAAATAGTCCGGACTTGAAAGAATGAAGCATGTAGGCAGGGAACAAAGGGGAGAAGAACCCAGGTACCTGAGGGTGTACGTGTAGGGGGAGAGATGGCGTCCCTGGCAGCCTAACCGGTGACCATCCTCTCGGAAGCGTCGACGCAGCCCAACACGGAATCGTAGAAACTGGAAGGTGAGCGAGGCGCAGGAGACCGGCGGCGGTGACGACCTCCAGATCCCGAGGACGCCGGCGTCGGTGAGGCACCTGGGGCAACCATGGCTGGAAAAATTGAAGCTTTCCGGAGACCTTCGACGCCTACACCGCCGTGGATGTCCCAGAGCCCCAGCTTCATAGCCCGAGGACGCGGACGCTGCCATGGATCCCCAAAACTGAACCTTGCCAGAGCCCAGGCTAGGGTTTGTGGTAGGGCCTGCGAATCGACGGTTCCACGTCATGGAATCGATGTAGGGGAAGGAGGGGGTGCTGGCACAGGGCAGGAACGGGCCGGAGTTGGCCGGGAGCTGCCGTCGGCGGAGGGGATGGTGCGACGGGAGTGGCGATGGGGCGGCGACGGGAGTCGCGGGGGAAAGGAGACGATGGGATGACAGAGTGCGGGACTGCGGGTTGTGTCGGGAAAACATGGGGGGCGTTTTTGCAAAATTACACGCGCGTCAGTTACTTCGGGACGGACGGAGTAGTTATTAATCGTTTCTCCATGCAATAGAGATGACACAAAATGAAGGCATGTAATTACTCTATCAATCGAGCACATCAATTGAACTTATGCAAATTCTAGTCAACTACTCTACAAATGCGTAAAAAGCAGTTTACGATTTTTTTTTAGGTAGACAAGTTTTTTGAATGGCTAGGGGCCGGCGGCTCACCTTGGCGCCGCGAGCGCTGTCGCCGCCGGCGCACGGTCGTTCCCCTGTGCACCCATGTGGATCTCGCTTCTCGAGTCTCAGATCTGATTTCAGCGATTCCGATGGCGAGGGTTCAGCTGTACCGATGGCGGTGACCATGGGAGTGCTCACCGATTCCTCCGATGTGGCTGAACCGGAGGTTCGGGCTGATCGGAAGACGGAGGCGGAGCTCGTACAAGAATTTTGGGAGGATATCGGATTTCCAACGCCGGCATCTCGGTTTTGGGAGAGGAGATCGTCATCGCCGGTGTCGAATTACTCCGATGGAGGTAAGGTTTTGTCTATGTGCAGGTTGGAGAAATCGGGTGCCGTGGAAGGCACTGGTGGTTCAAGGGCAAGATCGACCTCACCTATGGCGATGATGCCTGAATTGCCCCGAGGTGGTGTGCTTCGGCATCTCCGCTTGGAATGCGGCTGGCGCGCCGTGCCCCTATGATGGGGCATTGGAGGGGACCATTGCCTCGACCGCGGATAACACCACCACCTATCCTCGGCCAGTTCCTCGAGAGGGCATCTACGTCGTCTTCTCCGTTGGCCTTGGTGTTGGCAACAACACCGGAGCAATCACCGCATGAGGCACAATGGCCAAGCGATGATGAAGCGCGATATGGGGGAATTCGTAATCCGACCGGTGGGACCAGCATGCATGTTGATCCAATCAATCAATCTCCATGGGGTATCTGCGCCATAGACTGCATTGCCTTTGGAAGGAAACTAAAGCGCCTGGGTCCATCGCATCCGTTTCTCACCAAGCCTCCGATCCAGCCGCCTCGACTCCTCCCTCTGCTTCATCCTCTCTCCCGGCCGATCTCTCGCCGCCGGACTCCTTCCCAGGCTGGGGGCGACCTTTCCCTGCTTCAGTTTCAAGAATGCCGCCGACCTTGTTTTTGACTTCACCTGCAACTTTTTCTCCACCTCTCGTGCCGCCGTGGGAGGGACGCCGAACCTTCACATCTGTGGTTCAGCCGGGACCGCCACGGATGGCCGGGAACCAGCAGCAACCCAAGGGTGCTCCTTATGCGGCACCACCGCATCCACGAGCCCCGTTCGCACCTCCGGCAGCCATGACCGCGCCTCGTCCGAACATGGCTCCTCAGGGGATGCAGCCTACTGCTCATAGGGCTGCGCCGCCCTTGCCGCTTCAAAGGCCGATGGTGCCAGGTTACGGCTTTGTACCTGCGAATCAGTACCAAGTTCAGCACGGCTCGTATGGACATGCACCCTACGTGGCTGCTCCTGCTCCGATTCAGGCTCCTGGGGCCTCTCAGCTGAGACCGGCAATTGGTATGTTACCGCAGCATCAGTTTGCTGTTGGCTCATCTGGGGGTCAGCAAAATAAGAAAAAGAAACCTTCGGCTAATCTGAATCAGCAGCAACTCGATCCGGCCTTGCAGCAATACGGACATCAAGTCCCTCAGTACGGTACGGCTGGTCAATTTGAGTCAGGGTGACTGTACTATCAGCAATTGCAGTTCTCGCAACACCCACAGCAGGTTGCACAACGTCAGCAGGGACAAATTCCTTTGGGGTCGCACACAGCGATTATGCAAGCTATTGGTCCATCACAAGCTAACACTGCCGAGTTTGAGCCGCCATCTGCTGCGGTTGCTCCGTTGGAATCGGCTGTGGGGAAAGGGAAAGCCAAGAAGGGTGTCCGTTGCTGAAGTGTGCGGTGAGTACTCATTCTGTTCAGGATTGTAAGGTTCAACACTATTGCTATATTTCTGACAAGATCGCGCACCCAACTGTGCGTTGCCCGGTTCTGAAACTCCCCAAACCTAGTGCTTTTGTCTCAGGTGTCAGAGCGGAGGAGACGTACTTTGCACAGTTACCTAATTGTGTTGTGAAGGAGAATCTGGCACCAACGCAGTCTCCTATTGCTCGGGTTCAGGTCAGTGGAGTTATGATTCCGGCAAACATTACTGAGACTCAGATTGCAAGAAGATGCCCGGTTCAGTCCCAATGA
Source organism: Avena insularis (assembly GCA_023614405.1). NCBI lineage: Eukaryota > Viridiplantae > Streptophyta > Magnoliopsida > Poales > Poaceae > Avena > Avena insularis. The sequence goes on along the minus strand of CM042688.1, from coordinate 232,311,433 downwards.
AAATGGGAGGCCTTGCCACATGGCAGACCTAGATAGGATGGATGGTGTTCAGATGAGTATACCTTCTGTTAGTTCACAGTTGACTATTTCGGCCTGGAGGTACGAGGATGTACCTCATAAGTTAGAGCTGCAGCCAGTCTGGCTTCATGTGGAGGGCGTGCCCCATACTGTTCGTCACTTTTGGGGCATTTCGGCAGTGGGTTCTCTAATGGGCAAGACGCTGGACGTTGATCTCATTAATTTGCGACGAAGGGGTGTTGTCCGAGTACTTGTTTCCATGTCCAATACTACCACCCTTTCCAAAAAAGTGATGTTACTGGCAATTTCTACTCCACCGATGTTACTGTTAGTCTTAAAGGGTATACCTTCACCTTCAGAAGAGAACCGAAGGGGTATGTACCTGAGGCTGATTTTGTCCCTTTCTTGTGGAAGAGAAAAGGGGACGATGCTGATGATGATAGTATGGCGAAGGAAAATGACCATGTGATGGATACGACGGAACCAGGAGCTGGTGGTACTAACTCTGCGGCAGTTGGTTATGTCGCTCCTACTGATGGTTCTTTGACCCATGTTCAGGGCCATGGGCTTGTGGCGATTACCGAACCTAGTGGTAAACAAACGGTTTATGTTGTGACTCCTTTTAACTCCTCTCCACAGACTCCTCGCGGTATTGAAATTGTAAATGCATGCAAGAGGAGGCAGCTCTCTTTGGGTGTCACGGACACGAACAAACATCTACCATCAGCTGTTCATGGTAGTTCCGGCCTGGATTTTAATGACGTCGGGGCTACGTGCATGGGGCTGGGTCGTGCTCGATCAGCTGAGAGTGGGACAGCAACGCAGGCGCGGGGCCGCACCCATACTTTGGGACGGACGGTTCCTGTGTGTCGGGAGCTCTCAGCCGATCCACAGCAGAAGACTGCCCAGGTGGTGGAGAACGTCCACTCTGATGCTGGAGTTTTGCCGGCCTAGGTGGATTCTGCTGCCAGGCTTCAGGAGGACGTGATGGTGAGCAAACTTCAACATGCGTCGGCTGACCACGTCTCCTCTACTATGACACAGGAGGACGTGGCGAGGCCGACATCGGCTGCTGCTACTGTATGTCCGTCTGCTGTTCGGACGGAGGGGATTTTTACCCCACCACCATCCCCTCCACCGATAACCAAGCCGGTGGTCAATTTGGAAGTTGTGACTCTGTCACGACAGAGTGCACGTCACTCGATGACGGAGGACGGCAGCCTGGACACGGACGAGGACTCGCTTTCTAAGGCGATGCGGCGCAAGGTGGCATACAACATGGATGATAAAGGTAAAAAATCACAGTCTAAATCTTTTCTGTCTTTCTCTATGCCAACTTTGTTGTCGAAGCTACATAATGTTGGTGTTAGCTTAGGAAGTAATGGAAATATTATTAATGTTTCGGCTAATGCTTTGCGACATATGGAGTATGACCGACTCAAGGTTACTCCTCGTGACGCTAGCAAGTCTTTCTCCACTTATCTAGATGAGGAGGAACTGAATGCCACATCAGATGGGTAGTTACTCTCTCATTTAGTAAGTGAAGTTTCGGAGGTGGCTATCGATGAGTCCAGTGTTAGTTCTTTATATGAGCTGAATGCATCTGGACATAAATCGAAGGGCGGTCTTTCAAAAAAGTTTCAAAAGTCCTCGAAGAGGGCTAAGTTATCTAAATCTCCTATTGTTTCCAAATGAATGGCATGTTTCATAATAGCAGAGGTCTACGTGACTTGGCTAAACACCTATTCATCGCGGATTGCAATAGAGAGCATAATTTAGATTTTTTGACAATTTGGGAACGGGTAGACGAGATTACTCAGTAACTCTCCTTAACTGGCTGTCTGCTGGGATTGACTTTACTTGGTTCTCACGTCCACCTAGAGGCCGTTCTGGGGGTATTTTACTTGGTGTGAAATCATAGACCATGGAAGTGTTAGACTGTTCGGATGGTGAGTATCACATTAAACTCCATATCCGTAACAAGACTGGCAATTTCATATGGTCTCTCGTCACCGTGTATGGTGCCGCCTAGAATGAGTTCAAGGCTGACTTTCTCCGTGAGTTGGTGAATCTGGCAAAGGATAATCCCTATCCTATCTTAATAGGGGGTGATTTTAACTTGCTAAGATACCCGTATCAGAAAAGTCGTGGCAGGTTTGATAATCATTGGCCCTTTCTTTTCAACGCTGTTATTGACAGTCTTGATCTGCTAGAGGTAGCCATGACTACTAGACAATTTACTTAGGCAAACAGTCTACTAGAGTCCACTTATGAAAAGCTAGATCGTGCGCTTATGTGCACCGATTGGGAATCCCAATTCCCTATGGTGACCGTGCGTGCGTTAGCTCGTATTGAGGCTATATCACACCATGCTCCCATACTAATCACCACTGGGACACCTAGACCACACTGTAGAAAACCATTCAAGTTTGAACTTGGTTGGCTACAGCGGGATGGTTTCTATGATTTGGTGAAGAAGGTATGGGATAGACCTGTGTCTGGTTGCTCGGCAATCCAACGTTGGAATAATAAAGTACGAGCAACTCGTAATTTCCTCGGTGGATGGGCTAGAGATACTACTGGTATTCTGAAAGATGAGAAATGTCGACTTCATGATGTTATCAATCATTTAGAAGCCATCGCTGAGTCTAGACCGCTATCTGTGCAAGAAATCGAGACCAAGTGTCAATCGAATGCACAACTAGCTAGTCTACTGATAGAGGAGGAACTCAAATGGTGTAACATCCCAAAACTTTAATCCAAGATATCAAGATCCAAATCACCCAATTTAGGGTTAACAAAACTTTTTTATTTAAATAATTAAGCATGCATATGTGTGTGCATTTAAATAGGAGTTGTTTTGAATTGCCATGTTTGAGTGATCTATTGATTGTAAAATGACTCTAAGGTGAATTACACATCATCTAGATCATCCCCAAGCAAATCCCAAAGAAAAATAAATCAAGAAGAACTAAATAAGCAAATGGTCACTTTTACCATTTTAATCACATAGCCTACTTTGGCTATTCCTAGCACTCAAATCTTAATAGAAACAATTGTGGTTATTTGCACCCCTTACTAGTACAAGTAGTGATGTACCAAGACCCACTTTGTTTCATCCCAAAAACTTTCAAATTCTAAATTTAAATGACATTTGAAAATTGAATCTAGTTCATATGTCTAGATACCACTTTCTCAAAAACCACTCAAATGAACTTTATTTCCAAATCCCAAGTAAACCTAGATGCTTAAGTATGAGATGAACCACTCCACCAAAAATCTCCCAAAAATTCAAATATTTTCTTCATGTGGCCATTTGATCGAACAGTTGGCAGGCAGATAAAAAGTAGCCTAACTAATACTGTTTAGGAGCAAATCTTGTCGAGCCAATTGGTGTGCATTGATCACCTTGGTCTCCCTAGCCCCTGGTGCCAGTGCCATGCTGTCCCGACGCCATGATCGCCGGCCGATTGTGCCCGAGCCGCAGCAGACCGCCAGCCCCTCTCTGCCGCTCCAGGGAGTGAGGCGTGACCTCACCGCCGCCCACGGTCCATCCCACGGCCGCAGATAGCCACTAGACCACGCTAGAGCCTCGCCGCCCTTTCTCTCTACGTGCAGCCAGAGCGTGATCGCCGCCAGCACGCCTCAGACCGCGCCTCGACACCAAATCACGCACGTCGCTCCGCCATCAACCCAGCACCCCGCTAGACATGGCCGTGCACCACCACGCGACCCATAGTCGTCGGGAGCCGCTTCGAGCACCGCATCAGTCCCTCAGAGCGCGGGAAGCCCCCGACCGTTAGGCACCGCCACTAGCCGCGCCATTGCGCCGTAGTTGACCGCTAGCAGACCGCCCATCGTCCGCCTACCTCACCCACGCAGGTAGACCTCTGTACCGCCCTCGCCGGAGATGCCAGCCCACACCCTTCGGTCCTCTCGTCGAACCTATATAAGGAGGCCACCCCAACACCATTTCTTCACACCATCTCACTCCCCTCTCTCCACTGACCGTTTCCCCTCTCTCGCCGGAGCCGCTCGAGCCGCCATTCGCTAAAATTCCACCGGAGGTAGCTGCTGCAGAGGAGGAGAAGTCCCCGTCGATTTCGTCCACCTCAGCCCCTGCCGTGACCTCGCATGAGTCCGCCGTCGTCCACCAGTTCGTTTGCCCGCCTCGTCGCACTAGCTGGAGCCCTGGTACGTCCCCAATAGACACCCACCGGCCGTTTAGGGTTCAGTCTCGCCGGCGACGAGTCCGTCGTCGACGACGACCGTGAGCCGTCGATCTGTGTTCTAATCGTGTGGCCCGGATCGTCCCGTACCGCTTAGGGTTTTAAGCCCCGCTGACATGCGGGACCCTCCTATCAGTCACCCTTTGCGCAGCGGAGCACCACTGGGCCGGCCCAATTAGTTTCCCGCCTAAGCCCGTAGATTCAAATATAGGTTTTTCTATTTCAATTTAGAATCAATTCTGTTCCTTAGTTTAAAAATCATTTTAGAGAGTTTTACTGAACCAAATTGAGTGATTCCAATTTTTTTGGAAAGCTACTGAAAATATCTATCCAAACCCGTTGGATTTAAATCTTTTAGAGTTAGAGATATCTCCTAGTTAAAATAACAAAACAGAAGCTTTTGCACATTCAAACATTTTTATAAAATCAACCATAATAGCTTTTTGAGTTGATTCCAACTCTCAAAAATCACATTTAACCATACCTATCTGAATATGTAATAATATTAAGTTAGGCATGCAGTGACTTTGGACTAGTACCAAAATAATGCTATATAGGCATTTCTAGTTACTTTAAATCATTAATTATTAAACTTGAACTTATTAAAATATGATCCAACCTTTAAATCACATTCCCATATGTTAGAATATGTGGTGATGACATGTATCCACATGATCCCATATTTTAATTGGAGAATATTAAATCTTAGTTATTTTCAATGAGTAGAAATTACTTTTCTCAAAAAAAAGGATGAAGCTAGTTCATTAAACCTTGTGATGTTTATGATGATACTAGATCATTAAATGTGTGTCTTGGTGTGCTAAGTAGACTAGTTAAGTATTGTTTGGTGATTGTGTATCCCGTATGTATTTATAGACGATAGTACCGACCAAGTCTACGAGGAGGAGGAGTTCTACCAAGAGGAGGATGAAGAAAACTTCAACCATTGCACCAACCAAGGCAAGCTATTGTTAGCAAGTTAGAATTAAGCTAGATAACCTAAGCAAATGCATTAGGCATGCTTTGGTTATACCACTTTGACTTATACCTACTCCAAGTTTTATTTACAAGCTTTACTTTCTTTCCTTTACCAAAGTCCTTTACTTGTTTAAAGGTAGCATAAAGAGTATAAAACTTAACCTATCTAGTTAGAATTAGATGTCATTCTATGGCATGAGATTGAGGTTAGCATCCCACATTAGTGAACACTCTTAACTTAGTAGTTGGAACAAAAACCAAAACTTGATTCACTTTAGATGGGAATACTTGGTGAAAATGACTTGTGAAAACCTTGGAATGATGAGTCATTCCATTGAAATGTTTTGACATGTGTTGAGAAACACAAATGGTTTATGATGATGAAAATGTTGAGGCATGAGCCTTAGCCCTTTAGTAAAACTGATGGTTGGGTTCGGATGCGATACCATTCCATTTTTTACCGTACAACCACAATACCTGAATTGGGTAAGGCTTAGCCGGAAGTTTATATGCATTAGTATTAGTTCCCTCGCGGGAGAGGTCTGAGCTGAGGCTACCTCTCAATGTTGTCCACCTATGCAGTGCCCAAGATGACAGATGGTCATGGTTGGGAGGCCATGCTCATAGGAGAGGTGCTTATACTAGGGTGTGTAAAGGAAAGGTTATGTTTGATTATCTGCATACTAAGTATGATGATTCAGGTTATCCCCATGGATGTATCAAATCTTGTGGTGAAAGTGTACCACCTCTATAGAGTGTCAAACTATTGAATAGCTGTCATGATTATGGACAGTTGGAGTGGCCATACTGTTCCGTTGTCAGATGTTTTCAAAACAACTTATGAAATGAATTGTGACATGACTTGACCACAACAGAGTTATGACTATGATAATTAAGTTCCCACTTAGGTGTTTTCAAACTGCTTTTATCTTTCTTTGTTTTTGAACTCAGCTTAGGTTTCAAACTTAACTTCACAATTAAACTTAGAGTTAGTATTCTTACTAGAACTATACTACTTGTTAGTGGTAGTTTGCGAGTACTTAAAGAGTACTCATGGCTTTTGTCCCTGGCTCTTCCTATGGCCAGACTATGAAGGACACTACCAATATGTAGGACAGCAGGATAGCTATGATAACTAGGACTATCTCCCATCGTCAGCATTGCCTGTGATTCTGAAGATGGACCCCACCGCTACGCTAATTATTCCACTACTTGATTATACTAAGACTAGATCATGAGATCCTTTATTTTGTTGTAAGACTTTATTATGGTTTGTAATGGATGATGTACTATGATATCCAATCTTTTATGTCTCGCAAAAATGGTAATCCTGGGATTTGCGATGTATGGCATAACAGGCATCTGGGATTAAAAATCCGGGTGTTGACAAGTTGGTATCAGAGCAATCCTGACCATAGGAGACCCTAGTTAGAATGGACGTCCAAACAAAAACTTAGTTTCAAAACCAAAGTGAGTACTTATGAAAACTATTTCCTCTCTTACCCTTGGGAATTCTTTTGCTCAAAAATTCATGTTCCTCCAAAGTCTTACATTACTACATAAAAATTTGACACACTTGATCACTTCACTAACTTTCTCATCCTAAATTCTTATAGATGGAAGCTCAATACAGCAAGTTCTACCAGTTGGGCAACGGAGGCCAACTGATCTTCGAGAGGGATTTGGATGCCTTTATGAAGTTCTTGGAGCGTCCTCATCCGGAATTCCTTGGAGCTCAACTCCCGGGTCCACCAGGAGGAGATTTACAATGGCTAGTAACTGCTGATCTTCGAGGCAAGATAGAAGCACTAGTATCTGGGAGGATTTAGTTCTCGGTGAGAGAGAACAATTAGCTAGATGGATTAGCTAGGGCAATGCATGAAGATCTCGCACGTGTATGTGCCCGGAGTGTCAACCTCATCCAAGGAACCCGCTTTGTTCACTTTGCAAGGCGTGATTCCATGGGAATGCCGCTAGAGATGCCAAGTCACCCAATACTAAGCGTCAAGTGGAGAACCTCGACTTCCTACTGTACGACAAACAGAAGGAGTTGGACAATGCTAGAGAGCTCGCCAACATCAACCTCGCCATTGCAGCCCAGAAGGCCCAGACATTCTCACTGCTCGTCCAGGATTGTCAGTCTCTGTGCCATCAACGCGCCAAGAAGGATCGCACCATCGACCGTCTTTGCAAGAAGGTGGCCGACCTCGAGAAGACCATCAAGGAGCAAGAAGCTCAGCTTGGCGTAAAGGAAGAAGAAGAGGAAGGTGAAGATATCCAAGGGGATATTGACTCCTACCTCAGCAATGATGATGACTTTCTGGAGGAAGATGCCGTGGACTTCTACACCCACGATGACGACTCCGACTTCATCGATGATGAGTAGATGCACTAGAGCACTGTCGTAGCATGAGATGTATCGGTCCCATTGTATCGTAGCGTACATAATGGTTCCTAAAACCATCTGTTTACCTTTGATGTTGTCGTGTGTGTGTGTTTGTATCGTGTGCTTTGCTTGAATGAATGAAAAGAAGTTAGTTGCAAAAACCTGAGTCAAACTCAAAGTTTTGGCTTTGAAATCAAAACCATAAACCATAGAATTTTCCCTCTTACCCCTTTATCTACCTCAATCTTCAGATGACTCGTGGAAACCAAGGAGGGAGCAGCTCATCGCAAGACCCAATGCTACAGATTCTGTAGACTCTCATTGCAGACAGGGAAGCAAGCAGGGCAAAGCGCCAAGCTAATCTAGCAACACTGCATCAGATCGCCCAGATGGCTCACGACAACCAGAACCATGGAAATCAGGATAATCATGGATCCCAACTCAAAAACTTCCAGAATACAAATCCCCCAATCTTTAGTACTTCAGAGAACCCACTGGATGCTGATGACTGGTTGCAGACAATGGAGAACAACTTAGAACTAGATGGAGTGGATGCCAATGAGAAGGTTCTTTTTGCCACCCACAATTGGCAGGAGATGCAAGAGCATGGTGGAACAGCGTCCGCACAATGAACCATGGTCAAGTGATGACATGGGAAGCCTTCAAGATCAAGTTCAGCCGCACCCACGTCCCGCAGGGTCTAGTCACCAGAATGAGGGATGAATTCCGAGAGTTGAAGCAAGCAGAATGACTTTAGTGGAGTACCATGACAGATTCCTATCCCTTGCTAGGTATGCACCTGATGAGATCAACACAGAGGCCAAGAAGAAGGAGAGATTTTTGAATGGACTGCATGATGAGATGCAGACTGTCCTCGTCAACATCCATTTTTAGGATCTCGAAGAGTTAGTCGACTCTGCCATTCAGATGGAAGGAAAGCTTAACCAGGCAAACGACAACCGCAAACGTCATATGATGCACCAAGCTGGAGCCAACAGTCACCAGAAGTACCGTCCCAACCCTTCTGTGGGATATGCACCGAGGAACAACCGACCCCCAATGTCTCGCCCCAGCTACCCCAACCGTAGCGGAGGAAATGTGAAGTCCGGAGGAAACAACAATCACCCCAGCAACACCAGCAATTTCAACAGTGTACCTCCCAAGAGCAACAACAAGAACAACACTGCACCCAGAACTGGAAGCAATGTTGTGCCCGTGGCAGCGAAAGACAAGTCTTAGATCACTTGTTTCGAGTGTGGAGTGAAGGGCCACTATTCCAATGAGTGTCCCAAAAAGACTGCCGCCACTGCCAATGTGAATGCCCTAGCTCAACAGCAACGTCGTGTTCAACCAGGGAGAAGATTCACCCCAGGGAACCCTCACAACCGCAACGGCCGTCTCTTCCACATGAACGCTGAAGAAGCCTAAGAAGCGCCAGATGTCGTGTTGGGTATGTTTTCTGTCAACTCAGTTTTAGCAAGAGTGTTGTTTGATTCTGGAGCATCGCACTCATTTGTCACCGAAGAATTTGCATGCACTAGTAAGATTCACCCAACCAACTTGAAGCATGTTATGATAGTTCAAATACCTGGTTCAACCACCAAAGATAGAAAAAATTTCAAGGTTGTGCCGATCAAAATACATGGGATAGATTTTTATGCCAACCTAATAGTACTTGGAACCAAAGGTTTGGAAGTAGTACTAGGAATGGATTGGATGTCAAAGCATAAAGGATTGATTGACTGTGCCAAGAAAGCCATCACAATGACCAGTAGCTCTGGAGTATCAGTAGAGCATATATCTGAAACCTTGCCCCATCAATTCAAGTGTAATAAGAGTCTCGCCCTGCCCACCATCGACCAAGTCAGAGTAGTCTGTGAATACCCCGACGTATTCCCAGATGAATTGCCCGGTATGCCCCTGGATAGGGATATTGAGTTCATTATTGAGCTAATCCCCGGAACTGGACCCATAGCCCAGAGACCCTATAGCATGAACCCCTCAGAGTTAGTAGAATTGAAGAAGCAGTTCGATGCTATGTTGGCAACAGGCTTGATTCAACCAAGCGCATCGCCATGGAGATCGCCAGTATTATTCGTCGACAACAAAGATGGAGGCAACCGTCTGTGCACCAATTACAGGAAGCTGAATGACGTCACCATCAAAAACAAGTACCCATTGCCAAAGATAGAGGATCTATTTGATCAGTTGACTGAGCAAATGTATTCTCTAAGATCGATCTTAGGACTGGTTATCACCAACTTAAGATTCGTGCAAAGGATATTCCTAAGACCGCCTTTACTACTCGTTATGGTTTATACGAGTATACGGTTATGTCTTTTGGATTAACCAATGATCCTGCTTATTTCATGAATCTCATGAATAAGATCTTTATGAATTTTCTAGATAAGTTTGTCATTGTGTTTATCGACGATATCCTTATCTACTCCAAGTTAGAAGAAGAGCATGAGCAACATCTGAGAATCATCCTTGAAACCCTTAGAGAGCATCGGTTGTATGCCAAGTTCAAAAAATGTGAGTTTGGCTGAAAGAAGTAGGATTCCTAGGACATATTGTGTCTACCGGAATAGTCACTGTTGATCCCACCAAGATCAAAGATGTCGAAGAATGGGAAGCCCCAACCACTCAAACCCAAGTCTGTGCATTTCTCGGATTAGCGGGATACTACCGCAAGTTCGTAGAAGGATTCTCTAGCATCGCTAGACCCATGACCCAATTATTGAAGAAGGACAAGAAGTTCGAATGGACCGAGAAATGTGAAGCCAGTTTCCAAGAGCTGAAGAAGAGATTGATTTCAGCCCCAATATTGATCATGCCAGATATCAAGAAGCCGTTTGATGTGTATTGTGATGCATCCAAGATTGGTCTCGGATGTGTATTGATGCAAGAAGGCAAAGTCATCACATATCTGTCTCGACAACTGAAGCAGCATGAGCAGAATTACCCTACCCATGATCTTGAGTTAGCAGCCGTAGTTTTGGCATTGAAGACATGGCGTCATTATCTTATGGGTAATCGTTGTGAGATTTACTCAGATCACAAAAGCTTGAAGTATATTTTCACTCAGAAGGAGCTGAATATGAGGCAAAGGAGATGGATAGAGTTAATCAAGGATTATGACCATGACATTCACTATCACCCCGACAAAGCTAATGTGGTAGCGGATGCTCTTAGCAGATTGTCGTGTAGGTTAAACACTATGATCAAGGAGAAGCAACCAAGTTTGTATGAGGAGTTGGAGCAGTTTAGAACTGAGCTAGTTAGCAAAGGATTTTTAGCTAGCATTGAACTTCAACCCACCTTGATTAGCCAAATCAAGGAAGCCCAGAAGGGAAATGAAAGTATCGACAGAATCAAACATCGTATTGGTATAGGAAAGGTACCTGGATTCACCGAAGACGAAGGAGTTCTATGGTACAAAGGCCGTATCTGTGTGCCAGCAGATTTGGAGCTAAAGCAAGTTATCATGCAGGAAGCTCATGATACTCTTTATTCTATCCACCCCAGAGGGACGAAGATGTATCAAGATTTGAAAGAGCAATTTTGGTGGCACAAGATGAACAGAGAAATCGGAAGCTACATCGCCAAGTGTGATATCTGTCAAAGAGTCAAAGCGGAACATCAAAGACCCGTAGGACTATTGCAACCCTTGCAGATTCCAGAATGGAAATGGGATTCCGTCGGAATGGACTTTATCACCGGTTTGCCTACTTCTAGTAGGGGAAATGACTCAATATGGGTCATCATTGATAGACTGTCCAAAGTAGCTCACTTTATACCTGTCAAGACAACCTACCAGAGTTCGAAGCTAGCATAGTTGTATATTGCTAGAATTGTTAGTCTGCATGGAACCCCCAAGACCATCGTATCAAATCGAGGAACTCAATTTACCTCGAGATTTTGGCAGAAAGTTCAAGAAGGATTAGGAACCAAGTTGAATTTCAGCACCGCTTATCACCCGCAATTTGATGGATAGACTGAAAGAGTCAACCAAATCCTACAAGATATGTTGAGAGCTTGTGTGTTGGAGTACGGATCAAAATGGGAAGACTACCTGCCTTTCGCAGAATTCTCATACAACAACAGTTATCAAGCTAGTTTGCAAATGGCACCATTTGAGTTCTTATACGGAAGAAAGTGTCGTACCCCTTTGAATTGGTCGCAAGTAGGAGAGAGTTAGATTTTTGGACCCGACATTCTCCGAGAAGCTGAAGAGAAGGTTCACAAAGTCCGTGAGCACCTCAAGACCGCCCAATCCAGACAGAAGAGTTATGCTGACAAGAGAAGGAGAGACCTGACTTTCAATGTCGGAGATTTTGTATATCTCAAGGTTTTGCCATTGAAGGGAACCCAGCGTTTTAGTCTAAAAGGAAAGTTAGCCCCCAGATATATCGGACCCTTCAAGATTCTGAACCGTCGAGGAGAAGTATCATATCAACTGGAACTGCCCGAAGAGATGTTAGCCATCCACAATGTGTTCCATATCTCTCTACTTCGCAAATGCTTAGAAGTGCCGGAGAAGACCGAAGTTTTCAAAAACATCGATCACTGAGCTGTTGATATCAACAAGGACCTGACATATCGTGAAGTGCCCATCCGTATCTTGGAGGAAGCCTACAGAACCACCAGGACCCGGAGTATCAAATTTCTCAAGATCCAATGGAGCAACCATACCGAAGAAGAAGCCACTTGGGAGCGAGAAGATTACATTAGGACAGAGTTCCTAGATCTCTTTAGTTCCTAGTTTTCTTTCTTAAATCTCGGACGAGATTTTGTTTAAGGGGGGAAGGTTTGTAACATCCCAAAACTTTAATCCAAGATTTCAAGATCCAAATCACCCAATTTAGGGTTAACAAAAACTTTTTCTCATTTAAATAATTAAGCATGCATATGTGTGTGCATTTAAATAGGAGTTGTTTTGAATTGCCATGTTTGAATGATCTATTGATTGTAAAATGACTCTAAGGTGAATTACACATCATCTAGATCATCCCCAAGCAAATCCCAAAGAAAAATAAATCAAAAAGAATTAAATAAGCAAATGGTCACTTTTACCATTTTAATCACATAGCCTACTTTGGCTATTCCTAGCACTCAAATCTTAACAGAAACAATTGTGGTTATTTGCACCCTTACTAGTACAAGTAGTGATGTACCAAGGCCCACTTTGTTTCATCCCAAAAACTTTCAAACTCTAAATTTAAATGACATTTGAAAATTGAATCTAGTTCATATGTCTAGATACCACTTTCTCAAAAACCACTCAAATGAACTTTATTTCCAAATCCCAAGCAAACCTAGATGCTTAAGCATGAGATGAACCACTCCACCAAAAATCTCCCAAAAATTCAAATATTTTCTTCATGCGACCATTTGATCGAACAGTTGGCAGGCAGATAAAAAGTGGCCTAACTAATACTATTTAGGAGCAAATATTGTCGAGCCAATTGGTGTGCATTGATCACCTTGGTCTCTCCCAGGCCCAACCAAACCAAAACCACCCCTATCCCTAGCCCCTGGCGCTAGTGCCATGCCGCCCCGATGCCATGATCGCCGGTCGATCGTGCCCGAGCCACAGCAGACTGCCAGCCCCTCTCCGCCGCTCCAGGGAGTGAGGCGTGACCTCACCGCTGCCCACGGTCCACCCCATGGCCGCAGATAGCCACTGGACCACCCCAGAGCCTCGCCGCCCTTTCTCTCTGCGTGTAGCCAGAGCGCGCCAGAGCGCGATCACCGCCAGCACGCCTCAGACCGCGCCTCGACACCAAATCACGCACGCCGCTCCGCCATCAACCCAGCACCCCGCCAGACAAAGCCGTGCACCGCCGCGCGACCCATAATCGCCGGGAGCCGCGTCAAGCACCGCCTCTGTCCCTCAGAGCGCGAGAAGCCCTCGTCCATTAGGCACCGCCCCTAGCCGCGCCATTGTGCCATAGCTGACCACCAGCAAACCGCCCACCATCCACCTACCTCGCCCACGCCGGTAGCCCTATGTATCGCCCTTGTCGGAGACGCCAGCCCACACCCTTCGGTCCCCTCGTCGAACCTATATAAGGAGGCCACCCCAACACCATTTCTTCACACCATATCACTCCCCTCTCTCCACTGACCGTTTCCCCTCTCTCGCCAGAGCCGCTCGAGCCGCCGTTTGCCGGAATTCCACCGGAGGTAGCTGCTGCAGAGGAGGAGAAGTCCCCGTCGATTTCGTCCACCTCAGCCCCTGCCGTGACCTCGCATGAGTCTGCCGTCATCCACCAGTTCGTTTTCCCACCTCGCCGCACTAGCTGGAGCCCTGGTACGTCCCCAGTAGACACCCACCGGCCGTTTAGGGTTTAGTCTCGTCGGCGACGAGTCCGTCATCGACGACGACCGTGAGCCGTCGATCTGTGTTCTAATCATGTGGCCTAGATCGTCCCGTACCACTTCGGGTTTTAAGCGCCGCTGACATGCGGGACCCTCCTATCAGTCACCCTTTGCGCAGCGGAGCACCACTGGGCCGGCCCAATTAGTTTCCCGCCTAAGCCCATAGATTCAAATATAGGTTTTTCTATTTCGATTTAGAATCAATTATGTTCCTTAGTTTAAAATTCATTTCAGAGAGTTTTACTGAACCAAATTGAGTGATTCCAATTTTTTTGGAAAGCTACTGAAAATATCTATCCAAGCCCGTTGGATTTAAATCTTTTAGAGTTAGAGATATCTCCTAGTTAAAATAACAAAACAGAAGCTTTTGCACATTCAAACATTTTTATAAAATCAACCATAATAGCTTTTTGAGTTGATTCCAACTCTCAAAAATCACATTTAACCATACCTATCTGAATATGTAATAATATTAAGTTAGGCATGCAGTGACTTTGGACTAGTACCAAAATAATGCTATATAGGCATTTCTAGAACTTTAACTTATTAAAATATGATCTAACCTTTAAATCACATTCCCACATGTTAGAATATGTGGTGATGACATGTGTCCACATGATCCCATATTTTAATTGGAGAATATTAAATCTTAGTTAATTTCAATAAGTAGAAATTACTTTTCTCAAATAAAAAGGATGAAGCTAGTTCATTAAACCTTGTGATGTTTGTGATCATACTAGATCATCAAATGTGTGCCTTAGTGTGATAAGTAGACTAGTTAAGTATTGTTTGGTGATTGTGTATCCCGTATGTATTTATAGACGATAGTACCGAGCAAGTCTACGAGGAGGTGGAGTTCTACCAAGAGGAGGAGGAAGAAAACTTCAACCACTGCACCAACCAAAGCAAGCTATTGTTAGCAAGTTAGAATTAAGCTAGATAACCTAAGCAAATGCATTAGGCATGCTTTGGTTATACCACTTTGACTTATACCTACTCCAAGTTTTATTTACAAGCTTTACTTTCTTTACTTTACCAAAGTCCTTTACTTGGTTAAAGGTAGCATAAAGAGTATAAAACTTGACCTATCTAGTTAGAATTAGATGTCATTATATGGCATGAGATTGAGGTTAGCATCCCACATTAGTGAACACTCTTAACTTAGTAGTTGGAACAAAACCCAAAACTTGATTCACTTTAGATGGGAATACTTGGTGAAAATGACTTGTGAAAACCTTGGAATGATGAGTCATTCCATTGAGATGTTTTGACATGGGTTGAGAAACACAAATGGTTTATGATGATGAAAATGTTGAGGCATGAGCCTTAGCCCTTTTATAAAACTGGTGTTTGGGTTTAGATGCGATATCATTCCAATTTTTACCGTACAACCACAATACCTGAATTGGGTAAGGATTAGCTGGAAGTTTATATGCATTAGTATTAGTTCCCTTGCGGGAGAGGTCTGAGCTGAGGCTACCTCTCAATGTTGTCCACCTATGCAGTGTCCAAGATGACAGATGGTCATGGTTGGGAGGCCATGCTCATAGGAGAGGTGCTTATACTAGGGTGTGTAAAGGAGAGGTTATGTTTGATTATCTGCATACTAAGTATGATGATTCAGGGTTATCCCTGACAGATGTATCGAATCTGGTGGTGAAAGTGTACCACCTCTGCAGAGTGTCAAACTATTCGAATAGCCGCGTCCGCGGTTATGGGCAGTTGGAGTGGCCATACTGTTCCGTTGTCAGATGTTTTCAAAACAACTTATGAAATGAATTGTGACATGACTTGACCACAATAGAGTTGTGACTTTGATAAGTTCCCACTTAGGTGTTTTCAAACATATTTTATCTTTCTTTGTTTCTGAACTCAGCTTAGGTTTCAAACTTAACTTCACAATTAAACTTAGAGTTAGTATTCTTACTAGAACTATACTACTTGTTAGTGGTAGTTTGCGAGTACTTAAAGAGTACTCATGGCTTTTGTCCCTTGCTATTCCTAGGGCCAGACTATGAAGGAGACTACCAAGATGAAGGACAGCAGGACAGCTATGATAACTAGGACTATCTCCCATCGTTAGCATTGCCTGTGACTCTTAAGATGGACCCCACTGCTATGCTATTTATTCCGCTACTTGATTGTACTAAGACTGGATCATGAGATCCTTTATTTTGTTGTAAGACTTTATTATGGTTTGTAATGGATGATGTACTGTGATATCCAATCTGTTATGTCTCACAAAAATGGTAATCCTGGGATTGCGATGTATGGCATAACAGGCATCTGGGATTAAAAATCCAGGTGTTGACAAATGGTATCAACAATCAAAGTCCCAATTTATTCTGGAAGGGGATTCGAACACGAGATACTTCCATAGTATTGCCAATGGCAGACACCGGAAGAAACTCATTCATTCTCTTGTACAGGAGGAGGGTATAATAGAGGGCCATGAGCAACTCAAATCTTATATTACTAATTATTATAAAAATCTTTTGGGGAGCCAGAAGAAGGTAACTTCTCGATGGACGAGTCCCGTATTGATGATATACCCCAGGTGACATGGGTATGCCTAATAGGCACTCGACTACAGCCTACCTGGTGCGGCTCGACGGAAGGCCCACTCGACGAATTGCCAAGGTCCATGACGCCTATGACGGTTCGAGTGGTATGAACCCATATGGACACGGACTCCCAAACGCACAAGACAAGCAAGTCTCAATACTAGAGTTTGAATACAACTTGTAACCAACTTGTATTGGTACCTGAGACCTAGCCTCCCCATATATAAAGGATAGGAGGGTCCAACAAGGAGGACACGACCTAAGACCCCAATAGACAAATCGTGACTCCTACAATAGACTCCCACAATAGACAATAGATCTAGACATCGATCTCTCGCATACACATATGCAGATCTAATCTGCGCATACACCGCTATCGACGATATTTTAATCCTTCAGATCATCATCAATCAAGAACAGACAAGCAGGAGTAGGATCCTCTACGAGGCCTGAACCAGGGTAAACCTTACGTCCCTGTGTGCTTGTTTGCTAGCCGTACCAAGATCTCCAGCGCTCCTCTCTTCTCCAAAACCTAAGTTCATAACAATGGGCATTGATGAGTTAAACCCTCGTCAATTGGCGCCGTCTGTGGGAATCGAGAGTGCTGATGTTGCGATCTCGACGGCCTCATCACCCGCAATCTACGATTCATCAGCCACGAGAGTCCATATCTGCTTTGGCTCCCACACGTCTTCATCCAGGAAGGATCACTCGACCATTACCATCATCGTCCAGATCACGTCCGATCAGATCATGCGCTTCAGAGCGCTCGATATCTTCGTCAACAACGACAACGATTTTCATCGCCACACGACATCGGTCAACTCGCAAATTGACGGAATCAGCAGCGACGATGGTGTCATGCACCGTTAGCATCAAGGCCGAGTCAGCGGGTTGTTGGACAAATCACCAAGGGAAAGCTCAACTCGCTTACTCTACAGTAAATTGAGTGTTCCAAAATAAGGCTTGGTAAAAATAATTCCCATCCAGAAAATACCGCAAGAAGTTGAGGACTGTGTGCCTCCAAGAGTCAATCACCATATTGTTCACTGCCCAAAAATATGTCGATCAAGGCTGGAAACATCACGTGATCCAATCTCAAGCTTCACAAAAAAAAGAGGCGTGTCCGGCTCTATTTCATCAACGGAGACCGACTCTAACTCTGCTGGCCTGGATCCAACTTGAGGACGTACGTCGCTTTCCAATTGGGAAAAGGTATCAATCGAGGAAAAAGCTGAATCCAAATCGGGACCCAAGGCCGCATCATATACTGGTCCAATTGACTATAGAAAAAAAATCAAAAGAATCAGATCCTCTGTCTTAGATCAAGACCCGAGGCAGGTTCGAGCGACCCACCACATGCATGCGATCAAATCAACCAAAGCTGCGCGTGAAGACCAAACTATATACACTGATATATTTTGCGGCCGGAAGGGAAATTGGCGTATATCACCATGATCGCTGGTCGTATCGACTCTCACGACCCATCGATTACACTCGGTGGCTACATCAACACGTCCGCTGCATAGGCCCAACATCAGCAACCCAATGGTTGCATCGGCTTCCATGACCACAACTTGTCGGTCACATCGGCTCCGGCAATATGCTGCCGCATCGACTTCGCCTGTGGTGACCCGCTGCCGCCATCAGCTCTGACGACATGATGTAGTCTTCAACTGCGGCGACCTTCTATGATCTTCAGTCGTGGCAAACTCCTCCCGCCATCGGTTTTGGTGACCTGCTACCGCGTCGACTCCGGTCCACCGCATCAGCTCACGAGCATTGTCTCGACTCCATCAACCACCTTGACGCTACACTTGGGGGTTCCTTCGGCTCCAGCGACCCGCTGCGGTCTTTGGATCCAGCGACTCGGGGGCTCCTTCGACTCCGCCGTACAACCCGCTTCGGTCCTCGACTCTAGCGACTCGGTATGGCTCCCTCAGCATTGGCGATCCAGCGACTCGCTGCGGCTTCGACTCTGGCGAGACACTGCCTCCTTATACTACGGCAACATGTTACAACCTTTGACTCCCGCAACCCATCATCACCATCGGCCATCGACCCGCTAAAGTCTTCGACTACGGCTACCTAGTATAATCTTCGGTTGGTGGCGAGTCATGCACTGGTATCGAGTCCGTCCACCACGTCGGCAACCAACAAAGCTAAATTCTCTACTTAATATTGATTTCTTTCTTAATTTAATCGCACTCGAAACACTTGGGGGCTACGCCCTCTTCGAGTAACCTAATGTGCCATCGACTCCACGCACTCGAGCACCTCATTCGCGACAGCCCGAGTAGCTGATTCTGCCTGATCGTCCAATCCTTAAACTCCGAGTACCTCGGCAAGGTACTGAGACTAAGGGTAATCAGGCTAGCGAAAAGGCCTAGCATACCGTGAAAAAGTGTTGACACGATTGGCATCAGAATTTTACTTTACAAGCCAACAGGCAAATCTTCTTTACAAGATGCAAGTACTTCCCAATTTCTTAATGTTTTACGCAGCTTACAAGGATATCGACTACGTCGAGCTATTCTATCGGGTTCTCCAACATGAGTTGACAAAACAACTGGCTACGACATACACTCAAGACTCGAGTCGAGTCCCTCCTTGGATGGTTGTATCGCTAGATGCTACAAAAGACGTGACCCTCACTATGCAACTGATAGAAGCGATTGTGTCGAATTCATCCGCATTGTCGACTCACCCGGCTAGAACTCCTGGTGTCTCCTCGCATGATTTTTGACTACGTCTACAAGATACAATACTCGAGTCTCTGCCCGAGTCTATTACTCCGCCAGACACTAGGGGGCTACTCCAAACTGGAGCGCTGAATGTGCATATACAAGATCTTCGAGTGGCACGCTCTGAATCATCACTCGAATCCACGATTCGACTAAGGACTCAGGGGCTACTCCCATAGGGAGCGCTGGCCGCGCACCCGAAGAAATTTGTGAAGATATCCAAGCATTATGAAAACCCTTCACTCGAATCTATGATTCGATTGTGGGCTTCGGGTTACTCCCATAGGGAGCGCTGAAAGCATATTCGACTGAAACAAGCAAAAGACGATATCAGTCGCAAAATACTTATAGTCCCCACTCGAGTCTACGACTCGAATAAGCACTCGGGGGTTACTCCCATAGGGAGCGCTGGCCGCACACCCTATGATTATTTTTGCTTGTACATCATAATGTGTGTCGATAACATCCACACTCAAATGCTATGGCGACTCCGCCTCATATTTTCCCTGCAAAGAGACTGCGTCTCCTGGGTCACCCGAATCATCTCCGCGATGACAAAAATTCAGATGCCACGCTTACAACGTGAAGATAAAACCTGAATAAGGCCTGGAAATGCATCTGCTGCGCACTACCAGAGATATATTCGTGCATGCAGGTACGATGAACATGCCTTGATGGACGCGTCGAGTTCTCACACTTATACACTAGGATTCGAACTCTATAAGACCTCCGTGGCATGAGTCGAATTACGCCAGCAATTTCTGAATTCGAGTCCGGAGAATCGAGTTTGAGTAGGTAGCATTGTTTTGGCCCTAGAGCAATTAACTCCTCTCGATCCATCGAGCGCACCAGGCACGTTTACCATCATCCCTATGAACTACTACAAATTCGACTGACTCGATGTACTTCTGGGTGAAGTGCTTCGCACACGACATAATTGTCGACTCCGACATCCTAATGCAAAGATCAAGACTTCTGAATCTCCATCCGAATCTACGATTTGCATGGACACTCGGGGGATACTGACATGGGTATGTCCAATAGGCACTCGACTACATCCTACCTGGTGCGGCTTGACGGAAGGCCCACTTGACGAATTGCCAAGGTCCATGACGCCTATGACAGTTCGAGTGGTATGAAGCCCATATGGACACGGACTCCCAAACGCACAAGACAAGGAAGTCTCAATACTAGAGTTTGAATACAACGTGTAACCAACTTGTATTGGTACCTGAGACCTAGCCTCCCCATATATAAAGGCTAGGAGGGTCCAACGAGGAGGACACGACCTAAGACCCCAATAGACAAATCGCGACTCCTACAATAGACTCCCACAATAGACAATAGATCTAGACATCGATCTCTCGCATACACATACGCAGATCTAATCTGCGCATACACTGCTATCGGCGACATTGTAATCCTTCGGATCATCATCAATCAAGAGCAGACAAGCAGGAGTAGGGTCCTCTACGAGGCCTGAACATGGGTAAACCTTGCGTCCCTGTGTGCTTGTTTGCTAGCCGTACCGAGATCTCCAGCGCTCCTCTCTTCTCCAAAACCCAAGTTCATAACAATGGACATTGATGAGTTAAACCCTCGTCACCAGGTTTTCGATGTGGAAAATAGTTTTTTAATGGGCTCCTATTTGGAGTAAGAAGTTAAAAAGGCAGTTTTTGAGATGGAATAATAAATCCCCGGGCCCTGACGGCTTCCCAACAGAGTTTTATCAGAACTTTTGGGACGTCATTAAGGTGTACCTTCTCGAATTGTTTGCATGTCTACACGCCGGACAACTTGAACTATTTCGTCTTAATTTCAGGGAGATAATTTTATTACCTAAGATTAATGAGGCAGAAAGTATACAACAATACAGACCCATTTTCCTCCTTAATGTTAGGGAATGCCTCCTAAAATTTTCATGAAAGTGGCGACATTAAGGCTTAATTCTGTGGCAGATCATGTAGTTCGGCCATCGCAGTCAGCTTTCATGCAAGGGAGAAATATCCTAGATGGTGTTGTCATCTTGCATGAAACGGTTCATGATCTACATAGAAAAAAGCTTAATGGGGTTTTACTTAAAATTGATTTTGAAAAATCTTATGACAAAGTCAAATGGAATTTTCTCCAACAGACTCTCAGGATGAAAGGTTTTTCACCTGAGTGGCGGGCTCTTATCCATAGTTTTGTTTCTGGTGGTAGTGTGGCTATTAAGGTAAATGATGACATTGGTCGTTACTTCCAAACAAAAAAGGGATTGCAACAAGGTGACCTATTATCGCCCTTGTTGTTCAACATTCTGGCTGATATGTTGGTTGTCATGATTGAGAGTGCTAAGGTTGATGGCCAGATTGAAGGAGTAGTTCCCCATCTTGTGGATGGGGGTCTATCTATTCTTCAATATGCTGACGACACAATTATTTTTATGGAACATGACATCGAAAAAGAGAAGAATCTGAAATTAATTTTATCAGCATTCGAGCAATTATCGGGTCTTAAGATAAATTTCTATAAAAGTGAATTGTTTTGTTTTGGTGAGGCCAAGGATGAAGTCCACCAATATGCTGAGTTATTTGGCTATGGGGAGGGACAGTTTCCAATTAATTATTTGGGAATCCCGATTCACTACCGGAGACTCACAAATGTTGAATGGAAACACGTCGAGGAGAGACTACAACAACGTTTAAGCAGTTGGAAAGGCAAATTACTATCCCTTGGTGGAAGATTGGTTCTCATTAACTCAGTACTAAGCAATATGGTACTTTATATGATATCCTTCTTTCAACTTCCAAAATGTGCCTTACAAAGATTGGATTATTTTCGATCAAGACTCTTTTGGCAAGGTGACAGTGAAAAAAAAGAAATATCGTCTGGCTAAATGGAGTGTGGTATGCTGTCCCAAAGACCAAGGGAGACTTGGAATT
The DNA here is from genome assembly GCA_023614405.1 of Avena insularis. Classification (NCBI taxonomy): domain Eukaryota; kingdom Viridiplantae; phylum Streptophyta; class Magnoliopsida; order Poales; family Poaceae; genus Avena; species Avena insularis. The sequence continues at coordinate 232,289,206 of CM042688.1, read as the reverse complement.
CATGACCTGGAGGTCAAGAATACAACTCTCCTTGGTAAATGGCTTTTTAAGCTACTTTCAGAGGATGGTATATGGCAAACACTTCTAAGGAGAAAATATGTGGGTTCAAGAGCGGTTTCACAAGTATACTGAAAACCGGGTGACTCTCACTTTTGGGCTGGTCTTATGGAACGAAAAAATATTTTTTCCCATATGGATCTTTCTCCATTAAGGATGGTTCAGAGATTAGGTTCTAGGAGGACAAATGGATAGGGAATGCCACTCTCCGAGACCAATATCGAGCTATATACAATATTGTAAGAAAGAAAGGGGATACAATTGCCTCCGTCATGGAGATATTTCCCCGAAATGTATCGTTCAGATGAGATATAATTGGTCCTAGATTAGTATCATGGAATGCTTTATTACAACGTTTATCTACGGTACATCTATCACAAGGTACTGATGAATTTCATTGGAATCTAAATGAGAGCGGTAACTTCTCAGTTGATTCTATGTATAGAGCCCTTATCCATTCTGATATGCTAGTTGATAATAATAAAAAGATCTGGAAAATGAAGATACCACTGAAAATGGAAGTATTTGCGTGGTATCTACGACGAGGGGTCATTCTTACTAAAGACAATCTTATTAAGAGAAATTGGCATGGGAGTGTTCATTGTCATCATGATGAGAGAATCAAACATTTGTTCTTCGAATGCAAGTTTGCTCGTTCTACATGGTCAGTCATCCAAATTGCTTCTGGCTTATCTCCACCACGTAGTGTTACCAATATATTTGGAAACTGGTTACATGGAATAGACCGCCGGTTTAGATTTTTTCTAAGGGTGTAAGCTTTGGCTTTAATTTGGTCTCTTTGGCTATATAGAAATGATAAGGTGTTTAATAACAAAGTTTTGTCTTCTCTGCAGGTTATCTACAGGACTATTGCTATGCTCCGTTTATGGTCTCCACTACAACGTGTGGAAGATCATGGCCTCTTTACGAAGGTCTGTACACGGTTGGAGGACACGGCGAGGGATACTTTTTCCCGACATGGATGGCAGCATAATCTTCGGATTGGTCCAGCTTAGGCGCCTTTCAGTCATGTCTTCTGTTTCCAGACTATGTTTTATTTCGTTGTTTTTGAACTTGTGGCGAATGTGTGCATCTCAGTTATGCAGAGGCCGGGTGTAATGCTTAAACCTTTTAAGTAATAAAGTGCCCTTTATCGGAAAAAAAATTACTCTATCAGTCCATTACAAGTTGCTTCCCTTTCAAAAAGATGGTACTCCCTGACCCATAGATACGGGTGTATCTAGCACTAAAATTTGACTAGATACATTCGTATCTAGATAAATCTAAGTCAACTAATATGGGTCGGAGGGAGCAGGTGAAAGATTTCTCAACCGAACGAGCTACTCCGACTCTTCATAAATAGGACTGTGATACATGCCAAGTAAAAGCTTCTGACTCAATTTAATATTTTTGTTTGCCCGTTACATCTTATTTTTGAAATATACAATATACTTCCTCCATCCCGAAATAAATGTCACATATTTGTATAGATTTGTATGTCTCTAGACACGTTTTACTATATAGATACATGAGAATCTAGAAAAGTCTACGGCATCTAATTCGGGATAGAGGGCGTGCAAACGTGAGACTAATTATTCATCCCCTAAATAGCTCCATGTTATAACTACATATATGAAAGCTAAGCACCTCAGCGACGGATCCGTGTGCCCACATCATCCCGTGGAACTGTAGCATCTACAGTAACCGCACATCTACAGTGTCCAGTTATCCCGTGTCTTCCGGATGGTTCGGTCAAAGCGGTAGACATTTTTTTTCCCGACCAGCGCTGATTGCTTTCCCTTTTTTTGGTAGCGGTGCCTCTTCTCTTCCAATCAACCGCCGAGGAGGAAGATAAATCTCTACGGGAGGAGGCGCTGGATGCGAGAGGTGCCGACGAGCTCCGATTGGTACCGCCACGCCATAACGCATCGTTCGGGGGTACAAAACAGATGTCCTGCAGGACGTAGAAGAACCAGATCGCGGCATAGAGTGCTGGCCTGCCGGACATGCCCCAGTCGTCGTGCTGGAAGAACGCGCCCACGGCGTCCGGGCGGCAGATCATGCAGTCACAGGATGGCAGATAAGGCTCAACCGAGTTGTAAACATCAGTCGTGCTCGCGTTCCCCTTTCTTATTTGCTGTTTCTTTTTTCCTTCTTTTGATTTTCCGTTTTCTCTCTTCCTTCTTATTTTCTTTCTATTCATGCATTGTTTCCTGCTTGCAGTTCTGCATATCCGTGGCCTCTGGCGGTTTCATGGTCTCTATGTCAGGCGTCTGGGTTGTGCTTTGCTTGGTCGTCTTCCTAAGCGTTGGCAGTTGATTTGCTGCTAACCGGTCCCAACAGCAGCGCCCGTCGACCACAAGGACAGGGAGGTGCTGCTGGGATAAACAACCTCAGATTGCGTCTGGTATTGCAGCACCTTTTCCCTATCCATCTCTGTCCAATTTTTGATTCTACTGTTATGTTCTGTGTAGGAGTGGCACATATGCCTTGCATCTGTTTGTGCTTAGGCCTCAATGGAGAAATTGATTTTTTTCTGAGAAGGAGTATCATTTATGTGACATAAATTGAAGGTACCAAGTTAGAATGGTTGTAAATTTAGCAGTAGTCGTTGTTGTAATCTGTATATATGAACGGAGATCAAACCGTTTCAAGGGAGGCATAGTGTTGCATTGGGTTGTTCCCTTCTATGGAGGTAATGCATTTTCTTTTTTAAAGGTACAGGCTGATTGCCATCTTAAGCCTATGCTGCTATTAATATCATGTGGTACATGAGAGAGACATGTACTTGACGTTAATTGTTAAAAATATGCGTAGTTGACATGTCTCAGAATTTATTTTATCTTTCTCCCTTTGTCTCTAATTCCTGTTCTGCTCCTTTTTTCAGTGACCAACGACAGTGCAAGGAGGAGAAGAACAACAAGACCAGCAGTGACAGTACGACCTGTACTACACATGCGTCACTGCCGGGTACGGTATGTCTTTCTCTTCTCTGTATTTCACATTCGTTCGATTGAGTATAAATCAAGAATATTAGTTTTCCCCCACAGCACCGAATCTGTCTGGTACATCGAGTATTAATATGTGAATATGTTAGTTTTTCCTTCTTTATCAATTATAACTCGCCACACGTTATTTTAGAAAGGGAAGGTGCCAATGTTTCTATCTTAGGATATGCTTCCCTTCTTGAGGATGTCATAGAAGATCGCACACACAAGGTGAATGAATAATCTCAACTTATTTACATCATACTGGTAAGAGAACAATTCCACATTTATTTAGGAGTAATAATCATTTTCACCCCATATTTTGGTAATTTATGATGTAACGTCACTGGGGTAATCATGACAATTCCCCAAAAAAAGATAAGTGTATCGGGGGCATTGAAAAATTGCATGCGTACATATAAAATTGAGTGATCTTTCCTAAACATTATGTGTATATAAGCTTCAATGAATGCACGTGTTCTTAAATTTGTCCCACCGGTAATAAGCTTTCGCTCAAGATCACTGTGAATTCTTCATAAGCTGATCTATATAGTCAATCTTATGTAGGCTATTCACAAACGAGTATTGATGATTGTGACTGTTATGGCATCGACAATACATAAAATCCTTATTTGCATGTTTTCCAATCCTCAGATATATTGAGCCCTTTACAGATGTCATGCAATTAAAGTGGCTTCCGAGATATTGATTATTTAGACGGTGTCTTACTGTCGACAACTACAGTATACTTCAGTATGTTTGTTCATATTATTTTGTCTCTTTGGATCAACAACTATGCAGGGTGTGATGATTCGTTGGGGAGGATGTCACCCTATAATAAACCGGTATGGTATGCTTTACATTGGCTTATAAGTGATAACTTCCATTGCATAGGTCCCAACATTAATCTTCTATGAAGTATTGTTCTTACCCGCAGCCTGGTAAGTACGAGTTTAAATTAATATATATTCAAACAATATGTTGATAATTGATTGTTACCTGGCTGGTCTGATGTTACTATTAGAAAATTGACAATGCATGATGTACAGTGTGAGAAGTTTCTATTTTAGTTAAGCACTTGATTTCTGACTCACTAGATATTGCCTCACCGACAATTCATTTTTGTTAATGGAATATATACTCATACTGATATCGTGGATTTGATTTTCTATTCCGTTTCCTATTTGATTCAAAGGAAAGTTCTCTATAGGCCTGTACAATTTCTGAACTTTTGCATCGTGAGGCTACACAAAGCACATGTATCTTCCATGTAAATAAGTGTCTGAAACTTTTCAATGCCATAGAATGAATTTCCATGTTAACTCTATTGATTGGGATCCTCATTCCATGAAGTTTTAAAATATATAAATTAGTTTGCCCATTATAGAATGTGCTCATTTTTGGTATCTAATCTATTGAACTTATAGTGCTTGCTCATCGTAATTTCTAATATTGAGGTGCATGAAACATGCAGCTGGACAATAAAGTATCAAATGGCTAGGACAGGAAAATTGTCTTATAAAGAAGACCGTATACTCATTGAATTGTCATATACACGCATAGGTACAAGCTGTCAGTCAGTGTAACTGACCTTGAGGCCTTGGGTGAAGAAATTCACCTTTTGTACTCTTTACTCTTTCTCCGTCAGGCCTCCATAACTGACAGCCAGAAAAGAAAGAGCAACGCAGCAGAAGGCAAGTCGACGAAAAGGATGTATTTTTTGGTGGTAGTTTTTACATTGCAAGACATGCTAGCGTAGACATGATTATCCAAATGGTACGTACAATACGACAAAGGAGAAAGAATGACCACGCAAATGACTCTTTCTCCCCTAGCAAAAATCTTAGTTTCAGTCACATCAAAACTGTTACAATACTAATTTTTGGTCACAACCTGCAAGCAGGAAAACCGAGCAACAAGCAACGATGGTGGCAGAGACGCAAGCAGGACTCTTTACCAAAGAGCCGAACTGTCATCTTTTCCGCCTGGCAACACTTTCTATGACAGTACTGTATATCTGTAATGCTCCCTAGAGCAGAGACCTTCGCAGCCATGTGACGCTGCTTACCTGAACTACCATGTATAATTATCTATCCTAAGCGTTGTTTTCAAAGTACCAGGAACATTATCTATATTATTATCTAGCATGACCATACCTGTGAACATTGGCTTCATGTTTCTGCTCACTGAAAAATCACTACTTAGAATAGGTTCTATATATCGTGTACCCGGCACAGGTGCGGCGTGTCGCCGCGCCAATTTACCTAGTAAAATTACATGTTGACGCCATTAAGAAATCCATGAGGCAATTGAAGGGTTGTACTACTAGATTTTCTCACAGGTATATACAATTAAGTAATGGGCCTCTTTTACGGAAATCAAGAATTCTCAAAGAATTTGGAGAAAATATTATCTATAGTAGTTTTTTGATTTGTTGGACTGTTTTTTACAGGAATTTCTTTGTTACTATACTAGGAACATGCCTGTGCATTGCAATGGGAGAGAAAATTTATGTCGCGAGGCGACCAAACCACTCGTCACAATACATATATTGAGCACTTTTAACCCATTTGGTTACTTTTCAATGCTTGCATTTGCCAAACATTTATCTCTCTCAAATTTTGAACTACCTTCCCATCCTCAAGACATTTGATATTGATAACAACAAAAAATATAGAGCATGAAGTCATGAACATGAGAAAGTATTTTTCTCTCAAGGCTTACATTACTCCAACAGAGATCAGATGGTTAGTGCAAAGGCTAATCTTGATCATGTGAAGGCAAGTAGGCTAGAAACCAGAGACATAGCCCAGATTTGCAAGGGAACATGGAATATCTCACATGTATTAGCCAATATCCTGACAATAGATACTTGAATGTTAGAAGAGATGTACCGCTAGTTGGTTATTTCATACCTCATATGTATTGGCTTACCACAACATTATAGAGTTCATTCAATTATCCATAAAAAGAGTACCTACTAAAGAGAGAGCAACAAAACTACATGGAAAGAAATTACTAATAGATCAACAACTCCAACATTTGATAGTTTGCATTGTTGCATCACATGAATAATATAGAGCTTAATGCTCAGAGAGCTACACAGTATGAAAAACACTCTCTATCCTTAGTAAAAAATTGCATTAAAACATGGAAGAAATATTTTCTACTTTATCTACTTCTCCATTGTTCTAAATTGAATCATGTGCTGGAAGGTTTCTTTGACAACATTTGAATCATCAGTAGTAAGGCTGAATCTTGATCACCTTAATGCACAAAGTCTGAGATATTTTTCTTTTCACAAAATGGATTAAACAGCCAAAATGCAGGAATTAGCTCCGAATTTTATCTAGGACACTGAAGGTTCTGATATAAGAAGAGAATAGCGGTGACCCGTCACAGTGAGGTTTTCGACAAGATGGAGGCGCAGTGTGGTCGTGCGAAGAACCAATGGACTAATGGTTTCCTATAAAAAAATCCATTTACCAATATGATTATAAGCTAGAGAAGTGTACAATACTATTAGTTCTCTAAATAAATATCAAGTCAAATAGAAAAGAAAATTAAATACCATGTTTGTTATAATTTCTTTAAATAAGGAGTGATCTCCTGGTCCAAATAGTGAGGTAGTTGTCTAATCGTTCTTCATCTGAAAAAAACCATGTAGGAACATTGAACACGTCAATTTGCCAATTTATATATATTAGGAGGAGAAGCACATAAAAAGTAGAATCAACAGAAAGATATAACAGTTTTGGCTTTATAATACAAACTACAATATCCCGCATTATCAAGATAACAATATGACAAGTATATTGAATTGCTAATCCCAAAGCTACAGCAATTTGATACAACAAATTCAGAGACCACACACTGAAGCAAGCAACCGAACATCACTGAAACTCGTACACTTATAATTTTTTTAATAAAGCCCTCATTAAAATTTTTATAAAGTATTGGTTTAAACAATTGATAAAGCCCATATTAAATAATTGACCAACCAGGTAAAGATTTAGCAATCATCCAATATTTTAGCTAATATAGATATTGCAAAGTATGGTAACTGAATTTATGTATCACCAAGAATAGAGAAGACCTGACTAGCTTGAGTATTCTGACCAAGCGAGTCTTCAATGTCCGGATCATGTCAATGTGTCCATGCGACGGATGGAGGCGGTCTCACAACTAACTATTATTGGATAAATCTAAATCTTAGAAAGTTTAATTATACCTTGCTTAAAGATAATTTATTTTCTGGTATAAAAAAAGCACATAAACTAGGTAGCAAGACTAAGAACCTATTATAGTGAGATGCATAATTCAATCACCTTACCTGCTACAAAAATTAGAAACTTATCCAAGCATCAACATCTCCCCTATCATCAACTTCTTTGCCCTAAAGATGATAGATTTAATACAATGTATATATATTAGGAACAAAAAATACAACAACATACTTTTTGCAAGACAAGAATGATAAAATATGATCATCAAAGCGCATCTACCTGATTACTCTTTGCAAAAATAAATGGCCCTCCCTAGTTAAGGAAAGTAAAAAAATGCAAATTCTATGAATTACGGTAGACAAAGTCGAGCATGCACATTTCGTGAAACATAGAATTAGGGAATGGTCATCTAAATTCTTGCAGTGGCTTATTAATCATTACCACATGACATACAATCGTATCACTTTACAAGGACATAACCATTTTCTGCATTGAGGCTAGGGTTAACACAACAAGGGAAAGAGAAAATGTTCAGAGACTTAACTGGATGAAAACTTGAAAAAAGATGGATGAAAACTTGAAAAAAAAATAGTAGCATGATGTGATTGGAATGTTAAAATCTAACAAACAGAATGTAGAAAATAGAAAATAGCATGTTGTAATTGGACACATTGACCTGATTAGTATAGAAATGTTTCTCTCATATCGCTTGGTTTTTTCAGATTGATTATTTATACATATTCTAAAACTGCCTCTATTTCTCCAGCTGAGTCCTACCGTGATGCAAAAGCAAGTGTGGACAAAGATTTGGCAATAGGGTACCAGCACAAAATCAAATCAATAAGTAAACAGAACTACGCATGTGCATATTCTCCAATGTTAGTGAAACTACTTGCAGCATACTTTAAAAAATTATTATTTAGATCATCTAAAATAAATTATAGTACTCACTAACTAATAACTATGTTCTTTAGAGAAATTCATCACGACTAATCTATGATGAACTGGCCTCTGAGAAGAACATGTATAGGAATACATGGCAAATCGTTAATACTCCCTGTAGTTCGGAAACGGCTTCAAATTTCTGTCACTTATTATGTGGATATAAACTAAATCGACCGAGACGGTGCAGAACCTCTATCTTGGGATATCTGCACCGTCCTCAAGAATTGTCAAATAGATTATTTATCATTTTTATTTCTACAATAGTACTCCAATATCGTAGATCACTCTTTCAAACTCCCAAAAGAATAGATAGCATACATATTTTTTGAACATAGTGATAAAGGGAGCATACAAAAACATGATAGATCTAACGTTGAACTGATCCAACAACATACCATGGTTGCTAATCCCCTCTTAATTTCTTTCAGATTATGTCTTAGTGGTCAAACTAAAGTCCTACCTATAAAAAATCGCACATGTTGATTGATGAGAAAAAGTAATAGATTCACATAAATGCTCTAGTAGAAAAGGACATCGCAATCTGATGCATTGACATGGCATAGAGAGTTTATACAACAATACATGGCTAGTGGGGAGGAGGAGCGGGCGGAGGCTGGATGTACCTGACTCGATCTAATTGCTCAGGCTGCAGAGCAGGGAGTGGGAGGCGCTTCTCGTGCGGCTCAGCATGGATGGAGAGGTGGTTGCCCTATCTGGGCGGGGCGTAGGACGGCGTCGACGGCACACGAGGACTCGCCTACACCATGGTGCAAGATCTTGGAAAATTTGAACTTGTTGTTAGCCCCGTCGGACCACGCCACGGCAACCATTTCATTGCCACGCCGGCTCCTATCATCTGCACCAACAACACCTTTCTAGGAGGCGACGACGACCATGTTGAATGTCCAACAGGAGTCAGCGACAACACCATGTGAGGAAGCGACGGGCTCCCATGGTGAAGGCCCAACATCGGCCGATCTAGAAGAAGGGCGGGAGGTCTGAGTTGTCTAGGTGGCACCATTTTCTCAGGTGATGGTGGAGGCGACATGGTGGATGAGCATGCCGGAGCCGCCGGCGATGTGCCGATGGGAGTGGGGAGGCGGGGAGCTGTGTGGGCATGGGTGGGTTGACCGAAGGTACGGTTTTGACAACACTTAATTTTTGCAGGCGCATTTTGTAGGACGGGCGAAGCTATGGGGCGCAGTAGGATGAATAGACGACGTAGGGAAAGAAAACGGAACCACAACATTTGCTTTCAGCGATTTGGTGGGAGGGAAAAATTATCTTATTTAAAAAAGTCTTGGACGGAAACCATCTATCGGAGGAAACAGCGGAAATTCATCCTTTTTAAGTAGTAGAGATTTTATTGAATATTTTCCACTGCCGCGAAGACAAAATGAGTTTGATCCACTTCATTTGTTGAGATATCCTTTGTGGGAACTAGAAAGTTCCATCACCTCAATATGGGTGGTTCTTTCTAGAAACTTAATTCGAGAAAGATTTACCTAAGTGGGGTTATCTGCCTTTACATTGAAAACAGTTGTTATAGACCAACATGCTGGTGAATATCTGTATTCAAAACTATTAGTATATATATGTGATAATTTTCTCTTCATAAAATGCTTTTTTTAGTACAAACCTCTATTTTAAATATTTTTTCTCTTTGTACGCTAAGAAACAACTAATTGTGATATCTATTAATATATTAGATATCTATTAGATGTAGATGGTAAATGGAAAAGCATTGTTCAAGCTAATATTGTTCACGCATTATAAACAAACTGGTGCCGATGACTATCATCTATCGTAGAGAGTTCAAGGTGATGGTTACAAATGCCCTATCATCACATAATATCTAAGCATTAGATGCTCGACATCTATAGTATGTTATGATGAACATGTCGCCTCAAAATTCATCCACCAATAAATCAAAATTCACAGGGAACACGGTTGTTATTTATTGAAATACTAGATCATGATGGCGCGCGTTGCCGCTCCCATCCACGGGAACAATAGACTGTTAGGTATTGATGAAATTACTTGGATTTAAACTAACAAATTGGTTATCATATTTTTACATATCCAAAGTTTTAGAAAATAAAAAAAATATCAATAGACTGCCGTCAAAGATATCATTCAAGAAAAGAGTACCTAGAACTACTCCTATGGAAACAGTACCTTGCCTCATTTTTTGACATGTTTTATCAGTAGAAGCTTTACTTATTGATAGTACACATAGTAGACACCTATCTATATGTAACTGTTTTCCAAGATTGCATGTTCCAAGAAGAATCAAGTAAGAAACACTCAAAGCTAAATAAAACAAGCCTATGTCGCACTTGCATACATGTGAAACAAGGCTAGTATAGTCAACCTCATACTTACAATAAAAACACCAAAAAACATGTGAAATGAAACTATATATAAAATGAAACAAGATAACTCAGGAAACATATAATACCTCGCTATTGCAGTGCCATGAAAACCACATAACCAATATGATCCCGTAGTTGAAATACCCGGACATTTTGAAATGGCTTCTTCATTTGAGGTAACTCCGAGGAAGAATTTTCTGATGACAAGTATTTGGCCAAGTAAACTTGGAAGACCCTCAGATGATAACCATGCAAAAACGTAATAATATAGTTTGGCTACAATAATTAGCTTCCAAGTGAAATATTCAGATAAACATAAAAGTAGTGTGCAGTGCTGAATTTTTGAAAATATATAATATCTTAGATACCAGCTCTTTAACCATTTTTTGTTGTATGCATTTGTTAAAAATAGCAAGATATTTTATTAACATTTAAAGACTAAATTAAACGGCTCCGTAAAGTACTCATAATTTATTTTCTACGCATTGCAATGGTGCATGCAAGTTCAAAGTCAAATAGGGAATAATTGAGTCGCTACGAAACAATTACGTAGATGATAAATCATGGCAGGAAATGTCGCTAGCTTTGTATAGCAGTTCTCAACATAAAATACATGCTCATGTCTATGCATACATCACTTGCAGATACGGTCCGGCATGAGGCATCAAAACCTTTCTTTTGCAAATGTATAGACATTTAGCCGTTAGTGCATGGTTACCTTCAGTTTTGCACTTTTGCAATGTCTGAACCTGAATAAACAAAAAAAAACAGTTCCTGTAGCTAAAGATACACATATAAAAATGATGAGTGGCGTGAGGATGCCGTCAAACTTCTTATTGGGTCAACAACTGGATTCGAGGGCCATCAAGGAGCATCTTCGAGCGGGCGGTGGACCAGCGGTGATCTACAGGTGGCCGACGTCGTGGCGGTGCAAGGAGTAGAGGCTGCAAAGAGAAGGGCGGCGAGGAGGGAGGCGGTATGCCACCAGCGCAGGGGGATGATGATGAGCTACCGGAGCTAGTGGGGTGGCGGCGGTAATGGGAGTCCGTCGGTCTCTGGAGGGGATAGGTCGGAAAGGGCAGTGGCTCCAATGTACGATACCCTTTCAGTAAATTGGAAATCAAGATTTTCCGTCCTAAACTGAGTTTGGTCTGTCTATGGCCTATGGGCTTTAGTGGGCATACGGGCCACAATTAATCGCAGCAGGCCAATTTGATGGCCAGAGTAGCTTCCCTAGGGATTTTCGGCCCACTGCAGTACACATGGTCATCCTATGGTTAGAAATAGGTAGATGGGATGATCAGATGGCTAAAAATGTCCAGACTGTGAGAGAGCTCCATCTTGTCTCGGTTATAATATCCCTAATGATGCATATGCCAGTGAACAGACTATGGGTTAATCAATATTATAAATTAGGTACCTAAATAGACGTGTATTATATTTTCTTAGGATACATCCTCTATAAATTTAATGTAACTCCTTTATTTGTATACTTAATGAATCAAGATTTCAACAGTATTTCTCATGATATGTATAAGGAGACTAACATCTCTACAATGATTTATATAAGCATTCATATACTACCATAGAAACGTGTATTCTTATATCGTTCATTAAATTTCTTACAAAGTTTTATATGTAATGAATTGTTCAATAATGCTCATGTGTATAATGTATTGCGAGCCCGTGCAGGTGCATGGGTTAATGACTAGTAACCATAACCATAACCAACACCACCAATTTAATTATCTTAGTATCAACCATATCTAGATATCACAGTTCACCTGTATGAGAGCGGTACTAAACATGTCTACGACTTGCAAGGGCAAAGCTAGATACTCAAACAAAGGCAATAAGATAACGAAGGTAAATAAAGGTACGTTACTAAAGCATGAACAATATGGATAGAAGAAGACAAAGGAAGGAAGTAAAGACTATAAATGCAAAATAGGTAGAAGGGGGAGAATGCTCGCCTGAGAAACAATGTCGGGTAGCCGAAGGCTTGTCGTATCTCACATTGACTCAACGTCGTGAAGAAGCAAAACACTACAAAGAGAAACTGATAATATTTAATACTACGGCGGAAGATCCGGCATGCTTATGATATGATGCATGGCATGACAAGATGCGGTGCAACTTGCAATATTAAGCGAAATCGAAGTTCCAAAAACTAAATAGAAGGTTCAAGTTATTTAAGTACCTTGCAATTTAAATTTTAACTTAACAAGACAAAACACGTCATCAGTGAGCTACACAAATTTAAATGGAGTCGAGATAAGACAAAGATATCCTGCATATAATCTCCATATTTAATTATTAGGTGAATTGACAAAATGCCCCAAACCACAAGATATGTATGCGAGCATGATGATTTAAATACGTAACAATATATATGTCATTATAAAATAGGGACGGGTCCCAGGTGACCACGTTTGATTCCAAAAATCTTGGGGTTCGAAGGGGTTTGGGTTCAGTCTTCGGTTTCCATGAAGGGGACCTCGGTGTTCCATGTAGATGACCTTCAGTAATCGGATCCGTGAAGGTGGACTTGTGGTTCCATGTCGGAAGCCTTGGCGTTCCGTGAAGAAGATCTTTGATTCCCTACCGATGACCTTGAGGTTCCGACTTTGTTTACCGATGGATATTTTGGTTCTACGTCAAGGTGTTCGGAAGATCTTGGCGCTAGTCTACGTGTGGTACAATTCTTGGCGGCGTTCTTGGCATTAGACATGCTTGCATTGATTTCTCCTGGCAAACCCTTTCTGGACACGAATCCAATGTAGACACCATCTAGGCACCGACGTGCACAATCATAACATCACCACTATGCCTTCACCAAAACATCACCAAAACACCAACGGTTACCACAACACAACACCGATGCACCATGGCATGCAGAACGATCGGACGGGAGGGGCAGGGGCTCCGACACACGACCGAAGCAAAGGAAGGGCACTGACGCGCGTGGTGGCAGACATGGTGGTAGGGCGAGTTTGCTATGGCGCTCGGGACAAGGTGGCGGTTGATATGGGGTGGCCCGATCTTGTCAGCAAGCTCTTGTCGATGATATGGTGGATGACAGATAACTAGTGCATAGCTATGATCTCTCCCGCTCGATCCCTGATGCCAGTGCAACAGCTCTCGAACCTTGTAGGATATTCACAACACCACACTCTTGCGCACACAGCCGTGACCACGAACGGTAGTATGCAATCTACTAATTCCCAATGGAACAACAGATCACACTCAATTATAGTTGTAGAATTCGAACACAGGGTAATTCCAGAGGTTGTATGAAAGAAACAACTCCAAAATATTTTAACGTGGTCTAAAACCCTAACTATGGCGCCCCCATCTATTTATGAGTTCAGGGGTGGCGGACTAAGGGGGAACCTGAGTTGGTTCCACCCAACCTGGATACAAAACGGCCACAAAGTGGCTCGGCCACATGTTCTGTCGTGCCAGACTTTCACACGGTTTCTCTGTCACAGCAGCCTGCCGTGGCAGAGCCGGACTCGGTTTTCCTGCCGTGGCAGAAAACAGGTGCGTTTCTCTGCCGCGGCAAAGAAGTTCCTCCAAGTGTTGATCTTTGTCTTGAACGGCCTCTTGCGCTTCCTCCCTCTCCTTCCTCGCGCATTGTTCATTGATCAACATGCCATGTTCCTTCAGCTTCTCGCTCCGTGCTACGCCTTCTTCTCCTAAGTACCTGATCATACAATAATTTAAAGACTTAGGTAGTATAAAATTCTCATTAATTAAAACACCAGGTTCATTAAGAAACAAGTTCACCTGTTGTTCTAGTAGCTTAGCACGAGCTCTTGTGATTGGTCTAATCCTTATCTCATTGGATTGATCCTTCTTTGCAATGGGAACATCTTCATTAGCAATTGGGGTACATGTAACTGTAGGGATGTCCTCATCATATCCCCCCCTTCAAAAGGCGTCGACCTCGATGCTCCAAGGTCTTCTCCAGCATATGGTTACAAATTAGCAATGTTGAAGCTGTTGCTAGAAACACCAAACTTCTCAATAGGTATATCAACTGAGTAGGCATTATCACTAATTTTGGCTAGCACCTTGTAAGGACCAGCACCACGTGGCTTCAAATTGGACTTGCGAAGTAGTGGAAATCTGTCCTTGCACAGATGCACCCAAACCATATCTCCAGGCTCGAACAACACTTCTTTCCTTGCTTGATTCCTTGCAGCAGCAATATTCTTGCCTTTCTTCTCAATTGCCTCTCTAGTCTTCTCATGTATTTTCTTCACGTAATCAGCATGTTTTGATGCCTCCATATCAACTCTCTCATGCAGCGGCAGAGGCTGCATATCAAGTGGCGTCAATGTCTTGAAATCATACACCACCTCAAAAGGACAAAGCTGAGTAGTTAAATGCACGGCCCTATTGTAAGCAAACTCAACATGTGGCAAACACTCTTCCCACTCCCGCGGATTCTTTTTAATCATGGTCCTTAGTAGCTGTGACAATGTTCGATTCACCACCTCCGTTTGACCATCTGTTTGGGGATGACATGTAGTACTAAACAGCAGCTTCGTTCCTAGCTTCCCCCATAAGGTCTTCCAAAAGTAGCTCATGAACTTCACATCACGGTCAGAAACAATCGTCTTTGGTACTCCATGTAATCTCATGATGTCCCTGAAAAACAGGTTAGCAACATGCGACGCATCGTCGCTTTTGTCGAAGGCAATAAAATGAGCCATCTTAGAGAACCTATTCACTATCACAAATATAGAATCATGACATCTCTGAGTTTTAGGTAGACCTAGCACAAAATCCATACTAATGTCTTCCCATGGAGTAGTAGGTGCAGAGAGAGGTGTATACAAACCATGAGGCTTCAACTTGGATTTCGACTTGTGGGAAGTAATGCATCGGCTCACAAATCTGTACACATCACGCCTCATCTTGGGCCAATAAAAGTGATCAGCGAGCATGAGCAACGTCTTCTCATGCCCAAAGTGACCCATCAAACCACCAACATGTGATTCCTGCACTAAGAACAAATGCAACGACGATTCTGGAATACATAGTTTGTTAGCTCGAAACAAATAGCCCTCATGTATATGATACTTATCCCATGCGTTTCTAATAGCACACAAACGATATGGTTCAGCAAAATCATGGTCAGTTGCATAAAGTGCACAAATAGCTTCGAATCCAGGAATTTTAACATCAGGATTGGTTAATAGCATATTCTTCCTAGATAGCGCATCAGCAACAACATTCTCTATTCCCTTCTTATAATTAATGATGTAAGGAAAAGACTCAATGAACTCAACCCATTTAGCTAATCTTCTATGCAAGTTTGATTGAGCTTTCAAGTATTTCAATGCTTCATGATCAGAATGTATGATGAATTCCTTTGGCCACAAATAATTTTGCCAAACCTCAAGTACTCTAACAATTGCATACAATTCTTTATCATAGATAGAATAATTCAAACAAGCACTAGTCAATTTCTCAGAAAAATAAGCTATAGGCCGACCCTCTTGCATCAAAACGCCACCTATGCCTATACCACTAGCATCACATTCAACTTCAAATTGCTTCGAAAAATCAGGTAATGCAAGTAATGGTGCAGAAGTAAGAAAACGTTTCAATGTATCAAAAGCAATGTCTTGGGTCGTGCCCCATACAAAAGGAACACCTTTCTTTGTCAAATCATTCAAAGGTGTAGCAATGGTGCTAAAATCTTTCACAAAGCACCTATATAAACCAGCTAAACTGTGGAAACTATGCACTTGACTTACATTCATGGGAGTAGGCCAATTCTGAATTGATTCAATTTTAGATTGATCTACCTCTACTCCATGCTTAGATACAACAAAACCTAGGAATATGACCTTATCTTTTGCAAATGTGCACTTCTCAAGATTAGTACAATTTATTATCATGCAACACTTGCAAAACTTGTTGAATATGAGTGCAATGTTCAGTTTCGGTGTGGCTGTATATAAGTATATCATCAAAGTAAACAACCACAAAACGACCAATAAACTCTCTCAAAACATGATTCATCAAACGCATGAAAGTACTAGGTGCATTAGTAAGACCAAACGGCATGACTAACCACTCATACAAGCTGAATTTAGTTTTGAAAGCAGTTTTCCACTCATCCCCTTCTTTCATCCTAATTTGATGATAACCACTACGCAAGTCAATTTTAGAGAAAACAACAGCACCACTCAATTCATCTAGCATATCCTCTAAGCATGGAATAGGATGACGATATCGAATAGTGATGTTATTAATCACTCTACAATCAACACACATGCGCCATGTACCATCTTTCTTAGGAACCAAAATAACAGGAACAACACAAGGGCTAAGAGAAACACGAATGTACCCTTTATCCAGCAACGCTTGTACTTGCTTTTGAATTTCCTTAGTTTCTTCGGGATTACTCCTGTAAGGTGCACGGTTGGGAAGTGTGGTGCCAAGAATCAGGTCCACTTTATGTTCGATACCATGCAATGGAGGTAAGCCTGCGGGTACATCTTCTGGAAACACATCCCCAAAGTCCTGCAAAACAGAAGAGACACCAAGAGAAACAAGGGTCATGTCATTAGAAACGAATACCTCGCCCTTATACATGAGCACAAGTGGCATGGCTGTAGGATCCTCACGAAATTATCTCATATCTTCCTTGGTGGCTAATATTAATAAACCAGGCACTCTCTCACTTTTCGTTATATCACTCAATTTAGGCTCAATTACATCAGGAATAGCTGTCACACAATCTCGCCGGGCTGTAGGATCTTCCTTCAAATTCACCTCTATTTTCTGGCAAGAATCATTCACAATATCTTGTGGTGTCATTGGCTACATAGTAATCTTCTTCCCTTTGAATTCCAAGTGATATGTATTGGCTCGGCCATTGTGTTGCACATGGCGATCATAAAGCCAAGGCTGACCCAATAGTAGGTGACAAACAGTCATAGGAACCACATCAAAGTCAATAGAATCTTTGTATGGCCCTATTTGAAAATTCACACATACCATATGATTTACCTTCATCTCACCATTGTTGATCAACAATTGTATGTAGTATGGCTTCGGATGAGGTAAATATGTAAAACTGAGCTTGGCACATAGTTCCTTACTTGCAAGATTTCTGTAGATACCTCCTGAATAATTACCTTGCAAGCCTTGTTAGGTCCAAATAGAGCTTTTGTTTGGAAAAAGTTGCAACGCTAGGATTCCTCAACTGGTTGCACACTAAGTATACGTGAAGATATGACAATAGTTGGTGCACGCTCAGGATACGCATCAGCACCATACTCGCCATCATCATCCGAAGCTTCATCTCCACTCTCTACTTCGCCTTGTTCGTTAACAAACATAACCTTGCTGTTTGGACAATCTTTCTTGTAGTGCCCTCTACCTCCACAAGTATGGCACACCACATCACGAGTATGTGCAGTAAACATGTTGGAACCCAAGCTAGCAGCAGGAATAGCAGTTTTCCTTGTATTAGAACCAAACGAAGGTGTACTTGCTAGTTTGGACGATGGTCTAAAAGGAGCAACAACTGGTGGCGTGACTGTAGGAGGAGTAGACCTAGCCAAAAATCTACTGGAGGATGGAAAACAAGCATGTGACTTCGCCTCTTCTGCCAACTGGGATTCGGCCTCTCTAGCATGGTGCAATAACTCATTCATGGTATCATACTTGTGATGACGAACTATGCTCTTGATCGGTAACTTCAGATTGTTTAGGAATCGCTGCATGGTCATCTCAATGGACTCACGAATTCTAGAACGCTACATAAGCATCTCCATCTCCATGTAGTACTCATCAACTGTCATGGTGCCTTGCTTCAATTGCGACAATTTATCAAAAACTGATCGCAAGTAGTTGGTTGGTACGAAACGAGCCTTCATGATTTGCTTCATCTCGCGCCAATCCATCACAGTAAGTTCATTGTCCTCCCTTCTATGTTGTACAAGAGCATCCCACCAACGCAAATCATAACCATCAAATTCAGATGCTGCAAGCTTAACCTTCTTGTCTTCTAGATAGTCAAATAAGCGCCAGAGCTTCTCAATCTTCAATTCCCATGTGAGGTAATCTTCCAGATCAATGGAACCATCAAACTTGGGAATCGAGAATTTTGGCTTGCCCAAACTATCATCAGTAGCTTGGTTGGGAACACGTTGAGCACGCCCAAGAGAGGCAAGCCCACGGCCATGCGCAGGTGCATGAACAGGGGGAATAGCACGTCCCCTGCCAACATGTGGAGCAGCATCGACCGCGCTACCCTCATCAAAGTCATCAAAAGCATCATCATGTTGAGGTTCTTGCCTTCTATGTAGGGCAGCTGTCAAGTCCTCAATGGAATGCTGCAAAGTGGCGACATTGACATTGAGTGCAGCCACTTGTGTTTAGATAGTATCGACTGCTACAACATTCTGATCCAATCTCATATTCATGTCCTGGCAATTCTTGCCAATGCCATATGTCGTGTGAGTAAACACACGTGTCAAGTGGGACTTCAAAGCCTCATATTCACGCCAATTGACAAGCTCCTCATCTTTCTTTTTCTGCGACACAACATCACCATCACTAGAAGACATGATTAGTAGGTTAGTGCAAAAATCAAAATTTGTATGGTGGAAACTCTCACAACTAATAAGAAAGGAGATCTTACCATTCCAAAGTGAATAGATATACTCTACCAAACAAAATCAACAACTGATGCACTAATGTGATGAAGTGAATAACAAAGGTATAGAGAATTATCGCAGGGCACACAGGTTATTTATGGTGGAGCTATAGGTATGGTATCCTATCTACACCGCAAACAAGTCCTAGTGCTGATCGTACAAATACCCAAGAAACACACACGTGGAGAAAACCGTGGCAATGCAACTATGAAGGGTGTTGCACTACTCTCGAGAGACACTAGCAAAGCTCAAAGTAAACAGGCACAAGATTGCTCAATCTACCGGTGACCAAAGATATCACTAGGCCTCTTGCTCAAATTTTCTTCCTTTTTCTTTTGTATAGCTCTTTTTGCTTATTTTTTTGCTTTTTTCTTTTGCTATCTTACTTTTTCTCTTTATATATATATATATATATATCACACACGGCCAATTACAAAGTACAACACCAAAATTCTAAGAGCAGCCTGTAGGAGTGAAAACTAGTCTCAATAGGCAAGTTCCTACACCTATGTAGTATATTGGTTGTGGCTAAGGTTAAGGAAAAGTGCAAATTTGTCACACTTTGTAATTATGGTGTCGTGGTAGAAAAACAGCTCAAAATCCTGTCATGGCAGAACAAATCCTGCCGTGGCAGAAAAATAGGCAGAAATCCTGCCGTGGCAGAGCGGCGGCAGCAAAACAGGCGGAAAACGTATCGCGACAGAGCGGCGGCAACACGCGGCAGAGAAATACAATGGAAACGTGCTAGCAGAGCAGCGGCAGCGTGCGGCAGAGAATCTGTGTCGTGGCAGAGTTTAGATCGGACTCGTGTCGCGGCAGAAACAACGGACGTTTCCGTGCCGCGGCAAAGATCGGTAAGTAACTTCTTTTTTTTGGATCCGACTCGGCCAAGAGGAAATAACTAGGACTCTTTAACCTAGATCAGATCTTACTATGGTGCGGAAGAACAGGTGATGAACACGACTAGAAAGAGGAAAATGATGAAAGAAAAACTAGATCTAGACTAAATGATGAACACGACCAGTAACTATTACTCGTCTACGATGTAATCTAGGCTATGGCGAATCTTTTTGTGGGGCTATTTTCTGTATAAGACGAAAACACTCTCTAATCTATGGATGGATTGTGGATTGCTTACCGAGGCAATGAGGAAATCTGATACCAAGATGATATGGGGTGGCCCAATCTTCTCAGCAAGCTCTTGTCGATGATATGGTAGATGATAGATAACTAGTGCGTAGCTATGATCTCTCCCGCTTGATCCCTGATGCCAGTGCAACAGCTCTTGAACCTTGTAGGATATTCACAATACCACACTCTTGCACACGCAGCCGTGACCATGAATGGTAGTATGCAATCTACTAATTCCTAATGGAACAACATATCACACTCAATTATAGGTGTAGAATTCGAACACAGGGTAATTCCAGAGGTTCTATGGAAGAAACAACTCTAAAATATTTTAACGTGGTCTAAAACTCTAACTACGGCGCCCCCATCTATTTATGAGTTCAGGGGTGGCGGACTAAGGGGGAACCCGAGTTGGTTCCACCCAATCTGGATACAAACCGGCCACATATTCTGCCGTGGCAGACTTTCACACGGTTTCTCTGTCGCGGCAGCCTGCCGTGGCAGAGCCGGACTCGGTTTTCCTGCCGTGGCAGAAAACGGGTGCGTTTCTCTACCGCGGCAGAGAAGTTCCTCAAAGTGTTGATCTTTGTCTTTAACATCCTCTTCCGCTTCCTCCCTCTCCTCCCTCGCGCATTCTTCATTGATCAGCACGCCATGTTCCTTCAGCTCCTCGCTCTATGCTACGCCTTCTTCTCCTAAGTACCTGATCATGCAATAATTCAAAAACTTAGGTAGTATAAAATTCTCATTAATTAAAATACCAGATTCATTAAGAAACAAGTTCACCTATTGTTCTAGTAGCTTAGCACGAGCTCTTGTGATTGGTCCAATCCTTATCTCATGGGATTGATCCTTCTTTGCAATGGGAACATCTTCAGTAGCAATTGGGGTAGGTGTAACTGTAGGGATGTCCTCATCAGCGTGGCTTGCAGGAATCGCAGCGGAGACGCGCGGGCACGAAGGCGCGTGCGCATGCAGGGACATGCGATCGGCGGGGTGCTCTATCGAGCAGGGCGCTGGAGCAGTGTCCCTAGTAGCAGAGGATGCAGGGTTGTGGACAAAGGGATCAACACGGGTGAACACGAGGTCGGGGACAAGTTCATCGAGGAAGGGGCGCTGGTGCTCATGGTCGAGGGGGATGAGCCGGTGTACAGGGAGGCCGGTGGCGACCATGCGTGTGGAGGCGGTGAGGATCGATGTTGGGATGGCTCTCTTGCAGCAGGGACACGAAGGGGACCGAGGCCGAGATGGCGGCGCTACTGTGGCGATGCTTGATCTAGAGAGTATGCGAGACGGAGGAGGGCGGGGCACGGCGGCGCTCGCGGTAGATAGAGGGAGACAGGCGAGGATGAGGCGTGGATATGGAGATCGATGGGGGTAGGTATTGATCGTGCATGGTGGCATGCGTGTGTGGGTCTCCCGGAGTGCGGGCGGGTGTGTCACGTGTATGTATTGGGTGCGTTGTCGTGTGCGTCACGTCGCAGGAGTGCGGTGCGGTGTGTATGTCCTCTGGTGCGGCTGGTGTGTCAGTGGTGGCTGGGTCGGTAGAATTAGGGTTAGGTTTATGTAGCATCCCAATTGTCTAACAATTGCAATGCTACTAGCCTAGTCTAGATAATGGCTACTTCAAATATATAATTGTTGCATCATCATTATATCATGCTCATGTCATCATGCCACCTTGTATTTGAGCATCATATAAAACCCTTTTGATTTGGTTCTTCTCTCATATGCATTGTTAATTGTATTTGCCTCTTGATATTGTATTTGGCTGTTAATATATTGTTAAATGCCCAAGTTGAGTTGGGGGCATATCTTTTATTTAACTCCACCACCTTTCTTTCACCACCTTATAATTCCACCATCCAACTAAATGTGAGCTTTGCACTTTCTTTGGGTTTTACCTCTAGCTCATGTGGGTTGGGATGGATCCAATTCTTTTTCCACATGCTCTCATCTTAGCATCATTGTTGTTTTCACATCATTGACATATGAGAGCCACATGGCCATCTTTGCATGCCTTGTGAATGGAACCTTTTGCTAGCTTCCATATGGATTGATTTGGGGTTATTATCATGTTGGAATATTGTTGGGCTTACTAAATGCCTAGTGGCACATACACACTAGCAAGTCCCAAGCTTACTCAAACATGATCATCTCCATCTATTTTTCACTTGGAACTTTCCTTGTAATTCTTTTGCTTGAGCCTTACTCCACACTTTGGAATGCATAAGAAAATGCCATGTAAACAATCTTGTTTTCACAAAGATAAACATGGTATTAATTAATTATGCATGGCCCATGCAAGTACCCCTTTAACTTGTCATTTGGATTTTATTAGATTTTTAGTGGATCATCTTCCTTCTTTCCTTACCCTCTTTTGCTTGTTTCTTTTGTGTGGTCTTGCCTTACACAAAAATCCATGTGCTAGATCATGTGTGTCCTTGATCATGTGCTTGATCATCTCACCTCCCTCTTTCTCTCATCTCACCTCTCTCTTAAGCCCTAACTCGAGAACCCCCTCTAGCTAAACCCTAAACCACCCCATCACCCCCTCTCGGCCTCTCTCCTCTCTCTATCTAGCTGGCCCCACCAGGATCAAAACCCACCCATCTACCTACCCATCTCCAAAACTAGACAAAACCTATCCCGAGCCTCCCATCTACCCAAACCTAGCTCTACCCGAGGCTACCCTCTCTCCTCTCCTCTCCCCGCCGAGGTGGCCCCAGCCCGAGCCTCAACACCATCCACCCGTCCCCACTGAAGCCTCCCCACCGCCCCTGCCTGGCCGGCCGAGCACGTGAGGTAGGATGGATAAAAAGGTGGCCGAGACCACCTTTTCCATCTACCCCGCTCCCCCACGGCACCACCTCCCTCTCCCGTCCCTATCTACCACCTCACGACTCCCCTCTGCCTCCCCCAGATCTACCCAGGACGCTCCCCTCTCTCCCTGCCGTCCCTCACCACCGCCACCTCCCTCTCGCTGGCCACCGTCGGTCTCCACCGTGTCCAGCCGATCCAGCCAATCAAGTGCGCGTCGAGGAGGCTGGAAGACCAAGATCAGTCCCTCAGACGTCTGCATACGCTTGATGCGAAGGAGAAGCCCAGACCGCTGAACCATCGGCGCTCGAGCCGAAACCCTAGTTCGTCGGTCCTCGCATCACCGTCGTCTTGCTGCTCCTCTGCTCGATCCGTCCACGCCAACACCCCCACGGTGAGCTCCCTGACCTCCCTGACATGGTCCGCTTCGCCATGCTGCCCTAGCCTCGCCGGCCTTTTCGTCGATCACCCTCCGCGCGCCGCCGCTCGTTTGCTGTTTGCTCGCTCCCGCATCGCAGAAGCCCTATCTAGGCCGCGCCGACCCTCCCTGACACCAAGCCAGGCCAGTAGCGGTGCTCCGCCTCCGCGTGCGAGCCCTAGGTCACAGGATCGATCCCCGCCCGCGCCGCGCACCGACCCGTCGCTCGGTGCAGAGAGAGAGAGAGAAGAAGTACAGTAGCCGTCGCCACTTTACGCTTAACCCCCTGCGCTTTTGTTGCATCAACCCGCACTCCCTCGTGGCCCACTTGTCAGCCTCGTGGCGTTTTTGCAAAAAGGCTCCCCTGCTTTGGTCGCATCAACCCGCAGTCCCCACGAGCAGCGTGGCAACCTCGAGCCCGCCCACTGGCGTGTGGGTCCGCTTGTGCCGTGGTCCCACCTGTCATCGCTTGGGCTAGATTAGGCCGCGGTGTAAAATGTTTCTGCGCGCTGTGGAGTCCCAGTCAGCAGAGAGGCCCACCCGTCAGCGTCTGGGTCATTATCTGCCTGGGTAACAAAAGTATTTGTCTGTGATCTGCTTCAATTCAAATATTTTTCAAATTAAATCAAATTCAAATTTATTTCTGTTTTCAAATAACTTTTCAAATACAAATCCAAATAATACAAATAATATATGTTTTCAAATCAGAAAAATGTGAGGAATTCAAATATGGACTTCAAATATATTTTGAACATTTAAAATTCCAAGTTTATTTAAATTATAATAAATGCCCCTTTTCTTTAATAAATTAATAACTTTTGTTTTATAACTCCAAATTTAACAAATGATATGTCTAAGATGATTAGCTCGATGAGACCTTTCTGTTTATGCATTCCATGGTTTGGTTTGAAGCATGCATCATATAAATATAATGTGTACAGCAACTTAATTGTGAATAAAATGTGGCCAAAACCCAATATAATGCTTTATTATTGTTTTCCACACCTCACCCATGCCATGCTACTTTATTGCCATGCAAATTGTGCATCATTCATCATGGCATGATTGTTTGCTTGTCGCATTTTATTCATATGCTTGTGCACTTTATTTATGTTGGCCCTTGTCTATTTGGTTCTTCTTCGAATAGACGCTGCGCAGGGGCTATATCAAGACAACCAGGAGCACTAACAGATCCAACCCTTGCTTCAACTGAGCTGCCAGGCAAGCACTACCACATGCTTGCATACATATAGTACTTATTGCCTCTATCTTATTCTTGCATCATTGAGTCGCGATTGCATTAAATTGAATCCCAAGTATTGCATAGCCTTTACTTTTAAACCCCACCGAAGCTTGTTCCTCCATCCCATGAGCCATTACTACAGGAGTTGTTTGAGCCATGTGAGTCGTAGAACAGCATGTGTAGGGTATGTGAGTGTCGGATGGATAACGAGGTACCTAAACAACTTAACCTGAGTAGTAATGGGATAACTAATGAAAGTGGCATCGGTGAGCCACATTCGCTATTTGGTTTTTCAGGCTCACTTGTGTCCTGTGAAGACCGAGTACTTGATTCTGTTCCAAGAGTATTCGGCTATCCACATCCGGGAGGCTTATGAACCCCCGAGCGAGCTTGATTCATTCTTATTTCTTGGGGCCACAAACTAGTTTGAGGTTTTATTTATTATCCTGTACTTATGCCATGCTTTACTGCTTTATTTAAATTGTGCGAGTCGCATAATCGCATTGTTAGGAAAGCGGAGTGTTTTCGTGGTGTCGACAAGCCCACCACATTTTCGGGTTCCCGATCGTTCACAGCCATTGACGCAAACCTTGAGTCCGTCTCGGAGCCGGCCAGCTTCGTTGCGGGTACCTTAATGGGGTGGCCCCCTGAAATATTTCTGAATCCTGTAATTGCTTTGTCGTGACTGCCTCGTTGGGTTTTGATTTGGTTTTTCCGAGGCATATCGAGTGTGTGTTGCTATTTGTGCACCCCTGCAGGGTAAAACTTTCTGAAAGCCATGTCCACGGTTATGGACGACTTGGAGCACAGTTTCTCGATCATAGACAAGCATAACTAAAGTACCGCTTTTAATTTGACTAGACTAGGTACCTGACTAGTAAATAGTGCAACACTCATGGAATGGATAATAAAACTGCCAACGGATGGGGGGGTTGTTCGTCCGCTTCCTCGTTGGTAAGCGAGGAGGAGGATGGATCTGTTAAGATTACCGGCATAACTGTTGTTATTAATTCACGGACATCCGTCTATCTATGGTTAGGCGGATGGTTAGCGAGTATCTATAGAACTGTTAGGGTTTATCTCTTGCTGCAATTGCGTCACCCCCAGGTTGTGTCCCCTTTAGAGGCATAAAGACTTGCTGAGTACCCCTAGGGTCTCACACGATAAATTATTTGATTCAGATGAACAGGTACCCTCGCAAGATGGATACTGGGTGGAGGAGACGGACGATGTGGGCAACGATCATTCGGTGTAGAGATTCCGGGAACGGGGATCCGTGAGATCTGTGGGCGGGATATGTTTATTTATGGGGCATCTTATGCCGATTTGCTTCTTATCCGTACTCGGATTTTGTCTTCCGCTTCCTCTTGATGCTCTGATGTTTGATGTATGAGGAGATATCCTAAACTATTATATCTATCTAGGATATTTGGATCTTGCCGTATGGCGTTGCTATATTTCCTTTCTTTTTAGATGGAATGGCTCTGATGTACTATTGTATGGTGGCTTGCATACATACTCATTTGTGTATGTAGTTGATCCCTTCGCCTGCCGATTACGCCGCCCGTTCTTGTCCCGATGTTTGGAAATGGTTGGGACGGCCGAAAGGTCTACCTGTGAGTGGCATTTGGGCCCCACCATACTATTTCAACCATTTCTGATCATCCAGGCTTGTACTAGGAGCGTAATTCACCGAGGTAGTTACAGTTTAGGCTAGGGTTTGGGGTGGTAGGTGGCCTCCTGTTGGGCCACTTGAGCCTGGCTGGCTGCCTCCCTTAAAAACATTTTTATTTTTTTGTTTTATTTTTAGGAAGGGTTTTATAAATATTTTTTAGATAAATAAAACATCTAGAAAGATCGCAGTTTTAAATTTGAAATTAATGGAGGGAACTAATGTAGAAAATAAAATAGGCTTTTAATGAAATTATTTTTAGGGATACATAAAATAAAAATAGCAAGAAATTGTAATGTGGAAAAACATTCCGGGCATTATGATACGTTGCAAACGTATCTATTATTTTTGATGTTCCATGCTTATTTTATATCTACTTTCTTATGTTTTGTCCACACTTTGGAGTACTTTTACGCATTTTCTGGAACTAACCTATTAAATAGATGCCACAGTGCCACTTGCCTGTTTTCTTCTGTTTTTGGTTCCAGAAAAGCCAGAAAATAAATATTTTCGGAATTGGACCGGACAAAAGCCAAAGTCAATATTTTATCGAAAGACTCACGGAGCCAGAAGAAGAGACGGAGAAGGGCCAGGAGCTGGCCACACCATGTGGTGGCGCGGGTCCCCCTGGCCGCGCCACCAGGTGGTGTGGGCCCCTGGTCCACCCTCTGACATCGCCCTTTCGCCTATAAGAAGCCTCTGATGCAGAAACCCTAAAGAATCCAGCCTCTAGCCACGAAAAGTTCCGCAGCGCTACCGCCACCGAAGGGGAGATTCGAGGGACAGAAAGTCTCTGTTCCGGCACCCTGTAGGGACGGGGAATTGCCCCTAGAGCTATCTCCATCGATATTCACCACCATCTCCATCGCCGTTGCTGATTCCCATGATGATGACGGAGTAGTTCTTCCTCGAGGCTAAGGGTTCTACCGATAGCTATGTATTCATCTCTCTCTATGCATGATCATATTGTGATCATGCGCTTTGTAATCAAGTAGATCTACCTTGCTACTCAAGTTCTTTAATAGATCTCTGGCTCTCCCAATGTGTGTGAAAGTGATAGCGTGCACACCATGGTGACACTTAGTCTAGAGATTGAAAATACTTGTTATGAGTTATATTTGGAGTAGGATGTCTCTATGAAATTGTGATGTTTGTTGGAACCATCTAGCGCTCAAGGTGATAGTGAGGGGTGATCTAGATGGGGAAAGCGGACTTTGAGGAGTGTTGTTATAGCCCTACCATGGATTAGAGTGTCCAACCAGAGAGTAGTTCAGAGTAGTATCATGAAGAGAAGATATTTATATGAGAGTGTTCACTAGCGAAAGTATGATCCATAGGCCTTGTTTCTAAACATTGAAACACCGTTTGCAACTAGATCTGTTACATGTTTGCTTGCTTCCATCTTTATTTCAGATTGCCTTTAGTCTCTTCCTACTCACGAAGCTATTTTCTGGCACCGTTACCACTTATAATTATCCATACCACTTGTGTTTCACTATCTCTTCGCCGAACTAGTGCACCTATACACCTGAAAAGTGTATTGGGTGTGTTGGGGACACAAGAGACTTCTTGTATCTTGATTGCAGGGTTGCTTGAGAGGGGATACCTTTGACCACTTCCTTCCTGAGTTCGATAAACCTTGGGTGATCCACTTAAGGGAAAACTTGCTGCTGTTCCACAAACCTCTGCACTTGGAGGCCCAACAATTGTCTACAAGAATAGAAGTGTGTAGACATCAAGCTATTTTCTAGCGTCGTTGCCGGGGACTAAAAGAATAAGAATCTCCCACGTTAACCACGCGCTATCAAAGCTATTTTCTGGCGCCGTTGCCGGGGAGGTAAGGTAAAAGGTACTCACATCCTCTAGCTACTAAGCTATCTTCTAGTACTGTTGCTAGTGTGTGAGTGCTCGAATTTATTTCCTTTAGATTCTTCAATTATATCTTTTTGTTTCTTGTTTTTTATTTTCACTAGTCAGTCTTAATGGAAAACAACAACAAAATTAGAGAGGTTTATAGTATTTATCTTGAGTTAGGGCATGAAGTGTTTGAAGAGAAAATTAAAAAACCTATGGAACTTTATTTGTGTGCTAATACCAATGTTATTAGTATGAATTCTTTGAACACCATTATTGCTAGTGCTATGGAAAAGTCGAAGCTTGGGGAAGCTAGTTTTTATGAAAATAATCCTTTTAGTCCCCCAAGCACGGAGGAGAAATTTTACTTTGATGATACTATGCCTCCAATATATGATGATTACAATGATGAATATGATATTTTTAGTCCACCTACCATTGAGGAGGAAATTAATTATGACTACAATATGCGTCCTATATTTGATGATTATGGTGATGAGAATAATAATGATAGCTATTTTGTTGATTTTGCTCCCACTATGATTAATAAGAATGACTATGTTTATGTGGAGAGTATTAATTCTTTTATGCATGTGGATCATGATAAGAATGTTTTATGTGATAGTTATATTGTTAATTTTATTCATGATGCTACTGAAAGTTATTATGAGAGAAGTAAACATGGTTTTATGCATCTTAATATATTAAGTTCCCCCTCTTTATGTTGAAAGTCTTGAAGTTGCACTTGTTTTGCTTTACTATGCTTGTTGCTTTGTGCTTTCATGACTTGTTTCTTTACAAGATTCCTATGCATAGGAAGTGGTTTAGACTTAAATGCGCTTTGAATTTGCTTCTTGATGCTCCCTTTTACTTCAATTCATATTTCTTATGTGAGCATCTTCTCAAACTATCATGCCTAACTTAAAGGCGTTAAAGAAAAGTACTTCTTGGGAGATAACCCAATAGTTTTCTTGAGTCTTGGAAGTTATTACCACTGTAATAACCACTCCTTATCATTTTTTGTGTGGTTTTTGTGCTAAAAGTAACCTCTAATGAGAGAGAAATAATGCTTGGGAAAGTTGTTATCCCGAAACAGATTTTTGTGCTTCACTATAAAAATTCATGAAAAATCTCTGTATGTCGGATTGACCTGTAGTTTTCTGAATAAATCCCCCAGGTTGTTAGCTAACTTTCCTTAGTTCAACACTTTTCGATTTGAGCAACAAAAGGTCTTCGAAACAATCGGTTTTCACCTGCTGTTCTGTTTTGACAGATTTCTGCCATTATTTGCATTTGCCTCTTTATCGATTTCTTTTTGGGTTCTTTTTGGTGAATTGAGATTTTTGAGCAAAGTGCTACAGTAGCTTGTGTTTTAATGAAAGTTTTGTTGTTTTTAAAACTAAACCCCAAAGGTTTATTATCTTTTGAATGCACTAATGTTGCTAATGAAGATTGTGTGAAGTTTTGTATGAAGGAAATTTTCAGGTGTAGGGAAAGAATGATGTAATGAGATGAAGAATGGACAAAAGCTCAAGCTTGGGGATGCCACCCCGTGTCACCCCAAGAAATATTCAAGAGGTACAAGCGTCAAAGCGGCATCCCCTTCTTCATCAATAAAAAATTCAGGTTTCTTCCAAACACTTCATTTTTATTGTTTCATGCACAGTTGTGCTGTTCTTGGAGCGTCTTTGTTTTGTTTTTAGTTTTACTTTGCTTAGTTTGCTTGAATAAATTGGTTGGACCCCCTCATTCATGCATTAGTTTTCAAATAAGTTGATTTGGATTGGAAAAGAGTAGGAAAGTTCATGCTTAAGTGGTATAAAAGGAGCTTGTTTTTGACTGTGGCCTATGCTTTGTCATGTCATGCTTGATATTGTTTTGGCTTTATGCTTAGTGATCTTTTATGTAGCATGACATGTTACAAACAATTGAGATTCCTTAATGTGCCTTGAAAGAATAATGTGGTGTTTTAGCATATTAAAGCATAGTATTGTGGTATTCTCGTTTGATGCTTTATTTGGGTTGACTTGGCGCATGCTCACACCATTTTAAGACTATCCCAAGTCACCATAGCCTTTATGATCCTTTAGTTTTCGACTTTTAATATCACTTTATGCTTTAATTAATGATGGTTTGTCGCTTTGCATGATTATGGCCATTATTGCTCTCTTAGTTGGTCACTCATAGTCTTTTGCTAGCCTCCATAACCAAGTGTGAGTTACACTCATGCATCCAACTCCAAATAAAACCAAGTTATTCCAAAGAGTCCACCATACCAACTTATTAGCATTTGCTATTCCAAGTATATTCATGTTTTTATCTACCTTCCAAATGAAACTTGTTATGTGAAAATTAGTGATTAAAGCTCTCCCAAACTTGATGACACACTTTACTTTTCTTGCCCCTAATAAACTTGAACCATTGTGTCATCTATGTTTTATATTCTTGCACTTATACATTGGAGATTAGCAGAACCATGTTGTCATGGGGAATGCTTTCAACATTGCACTTGTACATTGTACCTAGTTGATATCATGCTCTTTTGTTTATAGATGTCGTCGGTGTGAAATGAAAGGGGAGCTTGTAAGTCCATGGAGTTATGTATGTGTGTTAGAGAAACGCATGGGCGGTTGGTCTAATCCATGCCTAATCATGGTGGAAACCTGCAGCGTAACCATAATGAGCAATCTATGAAGCATTATTCTTATAAAAAAGAGATAGAGATTGAGAAAAAAGAAAAAAAGATGAGAAAAGAGTAAAGAGAGAAAAAAGCACCATTTTCCCATGGTAAATAAGATGATGAGATGCTTATTGTCTGCTTGCCTTGTCATTTTGATATGGGGATTCTTCCGTATGATTGGGCAAAGGGTACCCCATTGGTGGTTCTCTATGATACACATGTACTTACTATGACAAGAACTTACTGGTAACTAAACTTGAGTAGCATGAGGAGCGGCCCTCGTATTCAAGGGACATGAGATTCCCAACTTATACTTTGTCAATCATATACTCCATAGTTTGTTCACTTTAACCTTAATCACTTCAATATGCTTATGATAGGGGCAATGAGAGCTGAAAGCTAATAAGTACCATAATTTTTGGAAGCTCTTTATGAGACTTGAATCCCTGCTTCCCTTTGAAGGGCCTTTCTTCCACTTTTATATTGAGTCTCCACCTTCTATCTTTATGCACCAATTAAGAGGGCATAGTTGTCATTCTTAGTTCTATGTGCATTGTCCCAAAACTTATTGATTGATTCATAATGTTGATATTGCTTGTTCTTGAACTATTTGTATCTAGTCACCCTTATGAACTTTGAAGGTGTCCTTTGCATTTATGTTTTGCTACTCCATGAGGGACAAGATCAATGCCACTATGCTATGTTTTCT